>JASCZI010151043.1:195480-223850 GCA_036250425.1 Stylosanthes scabra | reverse complement strand
ACAAGGTTCAACATCTTATGTTAGGTCTAAAACATGCATGATATATTTGAAATTATACAATGAAGTTATGAAATTAATAAGTAAGAAAAGATTGAATTTGTTTTACTATCCTACGGCGAGTTTTCGGAATAGTCGCAGATCCCCCTGTGTGAAGGCAGCCACCCTTGGAGGAAGCGCGGTTCTTCTTACTGCTGGCTTGGCGCTTCTTGAAACCAGGATCATTGGCAACCCTGTCCAACAACATCTTCCTGAGCCTCTCATTCATCCACTGCAGCCGCTGTAACTCACCTTCCCGGAGATCCCGCATGATCTGCTGGTAACGCCTTGCAGCCCGGTAGTCGTAGGACTTCTTAATTTACTTCTTCTCTTCCTTCGTTACAGTCGAATTTTATTCGACGGAAAATCCGACGGTAATCTCCGTGTTTCTTGTAGTGTACCTCTCACCCACCCCTCAGATCCAGGTGACCACGATCCCGTCGACCATAAGCTCCCCGTCGCAGCAGGCGTTCCTGGACGGCCTACATAGCCCTAGGTTCGAGCAGTTGATTAGCGACATCATGCGCGAGGGCGGCGGTGGTTACAGGCCGGACACGCAGTTCGATGGCTCTCCGGTTCATCTGGACGTGAACGAGCCTATGTTCGATCCGTCGCATCTTTTTATGGCTCTTGGTGGGACTCCTCCGTCCGCATCACACGTGCCGGGTGCCTCCTAGGACGTATCGTTTATGGAGCCTGCGCGTCTGCCGACTCCTCCAGTGTCACCTGCACCGGCTGAGTAGCCATGCGAGCCAACAGCACCAGGGCGGGCCCGCAAAGCTCCACGTCGTCGAGGGTGTGGCACCGGAGGCCATATGTAGTTCTCTTATGTTAGTTATGTACATTAATTTCGCGCATTACTTTATGTGTATCAGAACTTGCAGACATGTGTATTTCGGATATTTATGTACGTCTTCATATTTTCGTGTACACGTCGTTTAATTTTTTTTCTAACGCGAACGACAACTTTCAATGATACGACGCGTAGCATTTATCCGCGCTAATTCCATTAAAAACTAATAACAACTAAATATTTAAAACTAACTAAAAAAAAAGTATTGGTCTGGATCCGTGGTAGGCTCCCTTACAATTTTTTAACACAACAAGGAATCCGTGGTAGGATCCCACGAATTCCATAGAAATGGCAAACGGTACAATATGATCAATTTTCTGGTTTTGATGTAATCTGATAATATTGATTTCCATATTGTTTATATGGGTAACTTGCCCATAAATTAATACCATAGGAAAGTTATCAGGTATGGAAGTAAAAAGATAGTATACGGTATTTTGTGAGAATGAAAATTTGCCAGTTATTTTTTGTCTTCTACTGATATGGGAAAGGACTAAAAAGTCTCGAGCAAAAGTTGTTGATTCTCATAATTGCCCAGCTGACAAATTGAAGATCACACACAACACAAGCACACGGCTGAGTAATAGATGCAAGTAATGCAACGTACTTTGCTTGTTTTTCATATGTATGCTTAGCTTTTTCTTTTTTTTTTTTATATATATATAATAATTTTAGGTATATATTTACTATGTCCAACCAATTTCAATTAAATTATTATTTTTTATATAAATAATGCTACGGAACTAACGTTTGGAAATTCATTAGGGATGAATAATTAAGTTATCATCCAAAATTTATATGAGTTATCATCCTTAACTCATATATTTATGATTAAGTTATCATTCAAAATTTATATGAGTTATCATCTGTAACTTATATTGACTCCCTATTGATCATAACATGTTGGTTTCCTAATCTTTTTCTTTTTATAAAATAAAAAATTATTTCATTGTTAAGTAGAGATTCGTTTTTATATAATTTAATATTAAAATATTTTTATTTAACATTAAAATAAATAACTTTCTTAGACAAAATAAATATTTATCTAACATTACTTATTTATGTATTTATATGAAAACCCATTACAAATTTTTGTTCAAGAGTCCAAAATTAAGTTCCAAATCCTATGAAAATTATTTTCCACAATACCAACAAAAAAAAAATCCATAAAATACAGCTCCTCAAGTATAAATCATTCTTTAATAATTAAAACTGTCTTTTTTTATTAGCATTAACAAAAACTTCAGCTAATTTGTTTCTTTTAATTAGTTCAAACTTGAAATTTATTTAAATTTTTTTTTCTTAAAAGAATTTATCTATTTTATATGCTAAAGTCATTTGTTAAGATTACCTATTAAGAAAACATTATTTTGGAACTCGGATATCACAAAAGAATTAATTTATACCTATTATTGTAAACTTTCATATATTCTTTTTTATTTTAATTTATGTGTTAAAATACATTATTTATGTGCTATACGTAACTGTTTATGTGCCATTATATGTTGTATTTATATGTTTTGTAAATTTTTCTGTGTTAATATTTACATTTTTCGAATTATAAATAAAATATATGAATATATACAATGGTACATATAGTATTACTCATTACAAAAATTACCAAAGCTTGTCATGATTTGTTTCAATTTTTCGTAAACTCCAGATTATCGTTACAAAACCTTGCTGCTTATTTATTTATTTATTTATTTTTGTTCCAAAATCTTTGTATTTTATTCTCTCTAGACGAATTCTCACTGTGTGTATATTTTTTTAATTTATACCAATTTAACACCTGCATAAAATGTATATGATCCATTATAATAGTAAAAAAAAATTAAATTTTAAATATAGAGAATTCAAGTAATTTAGAAATTAAACACTAAAAAATTACAAACCCAAGTTTCTAACAACTTTCCAATGAGTCTATAATTTGTATGAAGAAATCTAATATGTGTATAGGTTTGGCTTAAAACTTATTTAGAATAGTTTTTAAAATAATCTAAAAAGTTATTAGTTTACTATAAGTAGTTAAAAAAAATGTAATCCAACAAAATCTTAATTTAAACACTAACGAATCCATTCATTAAACTCCAATTAAACATCCTATCAAATTAAAATCTAATAAACATAGAAATCAAATACCAATAAATTTACAAAACAAACTCTGAAAGATCAAACACACAAAAAAAAAAAAAAATCAAGAATCCATATAAAAGAATCCAATGCTAACAAATTCAAAAATCAAACACGAAAAATTTTTATTATTTGAATTTCAATTTTAAATTAATATACATTTTAATTTTTGAAAAAGCTAAACAATCTTGATGCGTGAATTAACTTGCATTTTTGGTGGAATTAATATGTAAATTTAAATAAATAATTAACATATATTTAATTAATAAAGATTATGTTATTTGTACACTAAAGTTAACTACTAATGTATAATATACACTAAAATATAAAATACACATGTATTTATATATAAATACATTAATTTAGAAATAAATTTTTTTTGGATATTCCAAAAAATTATTGAATAATTATGTTTTCACGTAAATTTAGTGTCTACTAAAATAATTTAGAAATAATTTTTTTTTCGGATATTCCAAAAAAATCAAACAGCCCACAACATAAATGGCTCGGCTCAATCATTCATAAGCTTTCCATAGAAGTTCACTCCATCCAAGGACCAAGGGCTACCCAAAGCCCCCAACTAGACAAAGCAGACACGTGATAAACTTTTGGCGCTTTTCAATGCTTGAACCGGTTGATGGACCACCAAGTTCCCTGCTGCTTCTTTTTCATTGTGTCAACTTCTACCATTGGAATTTTTTACAATAAATCTGAATGGTCACTATTAACTGTATACGGTATTCTCTGAAAACAAACTTCCATACCGGAACATCTTCCAATACCATAATAATGTTTATTTTCTTCTAAAATACAAAACCTTATTCATTCATTGAACAAATCAAGTATATATATCGTTAGTTGTATATTTAATTATAGGAATAATATGTCTTTTCCTCTTATCGGATTATTAAAGGATAGTCAAGTGTCTCGAGAATATAGAATGGTAGGTGGTGTGTATACGCATGCAAATTTATTAGTTGTTGAAACTGCTTAATTATATTGACTGCGTGGAAGATATTATTGTTGATTAATTGGTAGATAATATGATTAATTGGTGTGTATATCCATTTCAATAATAATTTTTTCGTACACAAAACTTTAATTTAGTATATTTAGGGAACGAGTAATGCTAGGAACCAACGTTAGAGGATTAATAGGGAGTTAATAAGTGTAATTAGGAAAATAATAGACGATAAAAGGAAGGAAAAAATAAGAAAAAATGATATTAACTCCCTATTATTTTCCTAATATTGGCTCTCAAGACTTTTTTTTAGCGAACTGATTAATTTCAAGTTGCTTGATAAGATATATATTAATCAAATATAAATATAAGCAAATAATATCTGTTGTTGGTTTGAAAGTCTAGCTTAATGAACTAATTAATTCAGTTAAAAATATATAAAAATATATAATAATAATAAAATAAATTCATAAAAATAACTTTTTTTCTTTTATTTATATACAGTACTTTTCATATTAAAAAAAGTATATATTCATTTTGGTCCTAAAAAATTTTAAATTAGATACATTAATTCTTAATTAAAATTATTTTTTAGTTTCTAACTTTTGTTTATAAATGAAATTAGTACTTAATTTTTGTATTATAAGTGAGATTAGTTCCTACAATACATAAACCAATTATGTTTTAGGGAATTGAAAACTAAAAAATAATTAATTCTAATGTGTGTGATTTTAAATTTTTTGAATATCAAAATGACCATATACTTTAAAAGAAAGAAAGAAAGAAAGAAATAGAGTGTGACGTGAGAGTGGCGTTAGAAGGGACAAGGGGGTAAGAAAAGGTACGGCAAATGCACGGCGTAATACGTGGACCGATAAATGCGCACTGCCTTCCCACTTCCCATCCCTCTCGCTATCTCTATCCCTCATTCCTGCCTTCATTCCTTTTCTTTTCCTTTTTTCTATTTTGGCGGTTAACACACTTTTCCACTCCTGAAGACTTCCCTCGATTCAATTTATGCACTTATTTACACATTTTAAATCCATTTGTTTAAGACAGAATTCGTTTCAATATTTTTTAAACCAACAACTATTTTAATAATTATATTTTTTATTATTACACTAATGTCACAATTTTAAATGATATAATTTATATTATTTTGAATAATTTATTTTTTATTATTTTAAATTATTAATATTTTATTATTTAATTTCAAAGAATTAATTTCATATAATTTTTTATATGCGATATTTCTTTTTTAATGGCTAATTATTGACAAATATATATTCTATTAGTTATCTAATAATATTCTTATTTAAAAAATATTTTCCTATTTAAAAGGTGAATTTAGTTTTATAATATTAGAAAACTAATTTAATTTGCTGTGATTATGAGCTTTGTTTATAAAATAGTAAAATTGATATTGATAGGAGCCCTAATTATGTTGGACTATATTGATAGACTTTTAATACAATAATATGAATTATTTTCTTAAATATAGTTAATTCAAAATATATGCTCCACAATTATTTATTTATTTACTGTTTTATAAAAAAAAAAAGGTTTAGGTCTGGAAATTATTGTATTCTATCACTTCATTCCATAACAAGTTGATCCAATATAAACAAGTTTCTAATTTCTAAACAACGTAACACATACATAATACTAATCGTATCGCTTACTGGAACTGATAATAGATCATTTAATGGAAGGCTCCAAGCTAAGCTAAAATGATCTATGCGTATAGGATCAACCAAAACATTATTGAACTCCATTATGATTAATTAAATATATATATCGATTATGTTTAATAAGTTTTAATTATTTTACAATAATATATTCCCTGTGATGGGAGATCTGGATGTTCCAATACAAATATGATGAACAACATGATGAAGAGGGGGGGAGTATAATAATAACAGAAAATTAATTATCATGTCCTGGTCATACAATTGCCACTTGAAGAAGGGGGAAAAAATTGCTTGATTCAAGAACAAGAAACGCAGTGGTGGAGAGTTGGAAACCAACGACGAGCAGGTTGAGAAGATTTCTAATTACAATATGATACTGTACATAATGTACCTTTAAGGGTTTGGGACTTTCAGAGTAACCGGAGGTACCAAGGAAGAAGACTGGTGGTTGATATGAGTAATCGGTAGCGTATAGTGGAAGGGTCGCCAAATAAGGATTTGGGAGTCTTCGGGTACACAGCAATTGGGTAGGGTTTAGAAGACGTAACTGGAGGAGAGCTGATCTCCTTTTTATATACCCGTGATGATTCCTATTATTTAGGGAATAAATCCGTACGAGATCGATGTAGATATGATCTAATCTTATGGGGATCCTATGAGTAATGCTCATGGGCCTTTCTTGAATCCGAATGGGATTTGGGCCGTTTTGCGACTTTGGGCCGACGTAAAGAGGGTTAGTTGTGGACTTGGGCCATGTGAACCCAATATCCGGAACAGTTGCCCCCGAGCAAGTCGTTCGTTTTGAGTAACGACGTTCCGAGGTTTTGGTCACTCATCGTTTTTTATTGGTCGTGGTAGAAGCTTCTGGAACATGACGCTTCGATTTGACTGATGATGTTTTGACTTCTCGAGGACGTGGGAGAGAGAAAACTCAGAATCTCCTCGTTTTTCGTGTATTAATGATGGGAGTTATGTTTTGTGGGAATTTCCCCTTTTGTCCCCCTATTCAAGTCTTTAGCAATGGGGGTATTTTCGTATTTTCAGCCTTTTTTATAAAAAGGTTTCGAAAGGAGGGAGAAGCTTAACTCCTCTACTTCTCCACTTTCACTTCTCTTCACTCTTTTTGTTCTCATCTTTCTCGTTCTCGTTTTCCTCTTGGTGCTGCTGCGACCGAGTTTCGTTTGTTCATCAATTCAAGGATAAACTTTGGTAAGTTTCTTCCTTTTCCTTCATTGTTTTAATTCGTTGTGGTGTTGTCTTTTCCTGTCCTCCCCTCCTTCGTCTCTTCTGAATTCTGCCATTTCTCCCTTTTCCAACCTTGTTTTTCTTTCTTCTTTTCCTTGGGCAGGTGAAATGGCAGAGGTTCAGGGAAACGATCCCAGTGGGGTAGTCCGTGAGGTTGAGGAAGCTCAAATGCCTCATGAGCTAGACCCGTTGTACAACTGGGTTAACCGGGACGTGTTGGGGAGTCTGTCAACCGTGACGGAAGACTATTTAACAGAGCTGAAGAGCTCCAGGATGATATGCGGTGGCGGTGAGGAGGAGAGGCTTTACCGAGTCGAGCTTCCTCGCCGTGGGGAGAGGGTGTGCGGCCTGAATTTGGAGCATCCTCGTGTCCCACATTGGTTGTGGGTAAACGAGGTCATGTTTACCGAATTCGGTGTTCGGATACCCTTTACTCCCTTCCAACAGCGGTTGCTCTAGCGCTGTTTCGTGGCTCCGTCTCAATTCCATCCGAATGCTTGGTCGGCCATTCGGTGTTTCGAAGTGGTGACGGAGTTCCTCGAGCTCCCGCAAGATCCCGAGGTATTCCTATATCTCTTCACGGTCTTCTCTCCGAACGCCAATGGGAAGGCCAAGAAAGGTTATATGTCCGTCCGACCTGGGAAAGGTCGGAGGATCTTTGGGCTTTATGAAGAATCGTTCCATGATTTCAAGGGGCGATACTTCAAGGTCTTCTCGGTAGGAGACCATCCGCCTTTCTAGCTGACCTTGGAGGGGGATGCGTGCCGATTTCCTTCCTACTGGAGCAAGGATGCCGGGGTAAACTACGTCCCGGTGTCGTATAGGAAGATGAATGAGGAACAGAGAGATACAGCCGACGTTCTTTTGTGGCTGTTTTCTAAAAGACCTTTAAAAGCTAAGGCTATTTTGGGTAACCCGGAACGTGCCAGGACCTTAATAGGTTTCCTCCGCTTCTTTCCTCCCTCTCCTCTTTTTTTTTTTTTTTGAAACTGCCGTATTCCGTTTTCTGACTAAGTGGTTTTCCTTTTTTCAGTGAAAATGGCCGGCAAGAACAAAACTCTATCGAACCTCCGTCGGGCTATGGCCGCAAATCCTCAAGGCCCGATCATCTTGAGTCCGTCTGGCGGCCAAGCTTCTTCCTCGGTTCTTGAATGGGGTAGCTCGTCTAATGTCCAGGCCGGCACCAAGAGTCGGTTGGAGGTTTCCTGTCCAGTTCACGAGGAGGTGCCGGAACAGCGGGTGAAGGCTCCTCCTCCGCCGTCTCCGCTGAAGAGGGCGTCTGGGGAGGCTGGCTCTGCCCAAAAGAGGCCTAGGGTTTCTGAGGGGTCGCAACGGGACTTTTGCCCTATGGATCAGTCATTCGATGCATCTGGGTACATTGAGTCCAATTTCTTGGGTCCTCGGCGGTGGAGGCATTGCGAGACTACGATTCGATGGAGAGTTTTTGCTGGGCGGAGTGGGCTATGCTTCGGTCGGTGACAATAATGAAGTCTATTGAGCCGAGGTTAACCCTTGCCGACCAATGGGAGAGCCGTTGTGCCAAGCTGACCGGAGAGTTGAAGATGCTAACCCAGCAGAAGGTGGGTATTAAGAAGGAGAAGGTGGAAGCCGAAAAGGCTAAGTCCAAAGCTGAGGAGGACTTGGCGGCTTCTTTGACTGCTACAAAGGAGAAGGACGCTGAGCTTCAGCGTTTGAAGGATCGGGAGGCCGTCTTTTTGGCGGATTTGAAGCTTGCTAAGAAGAAGCTGTCGGAAGAGAAGAGTAGGGCCGATAAGGCGGAATCTTCTTTAGCTGCAACGGAACAAGCTCTTCAGGAGCTAATCAAATTGGCTGAGGATTCCGTAAAGGCCACCGAAGATGCCTTGAAGGAGCAGGTCTTGGTATTGGCCCCCGACTTCGACGTATCGCTCCTTGGAGCGTGGAAAGAGGTCGTTGACGGCCAGATCGTGGATCCGCCTCCCCAGCCTTCTCAGGATTAGGTCCCTTCTCCTTTTATGTTTTGAACATTTTTATTACCTTTTGTAATTACTTGGTGGGGATCCGTCGTGTCGTGCTTTGTCCGGGTCGGATCCTCATATCCTGACTTTAACAATTTTTGCTAAGTCTTTTGGGGAATCCGTCGTGCCGTGTTTAACCGGGTCGGATTTCCCTTATCAAACAGAATATTTGGCTAAGTATATGAACACCGTTTTTGGTGATCCGGCGTGCCGTGCTTTCATCCGGGTCGGATCATCCTTTTGAATTTCAAGAAGTATTTTGGCTAAGTTATTTTGTAACTGCCGTTTTGGCTTTGTGTTCGCCGTTTCTAGTATGTTCCGTCTTTCCATCTTTTGTTATTTGCCGCTTTCTTTAATAAGGATAGGGCGTCTTCAGATTTGGAATGGGAATGGAATTAAGAAATTTTGTCTAAGTTATTTGGAGGCGGAGTGATCAGTTCGGTCTTTTTGTGACTTAGTTTTTATTATTTGGGTTTTCCGTTATTATAAGGAAAAAATGAATAAATGGTTCCGTTTTTGCTTTGGCCAGATGGAATTTTGTTAATAACCGGTAATGGCAATTAACTCGTATGTAAAAGTAAATAAATATTTATTAAGTATTTGGGCCTCGTCAAAACCTTCCGGCCTCCCGATGTAGGATACCTCGGATAGGAAAAAGAGTACCAAATTGAAAGAGAAATACAAGTAAATTAAAGATAATAACTAACCTATAATCATACTTAACTAAAAGACGAAGGAGAAGCGAGGGATTTTAAGAGAAGAACCGTCGGAGGTTGGTGGCGTTCCAGCTTCTCGGAAGTTCACCACCGTTGAGTCGTTCTAGCTTGTATGCTCCTTTGCCGAGGTCCGTTGTTCCACGATAGGGTCTTTCCCAATTTAGGGTTAGCTTGCCTTCTCCCAGCGTTGGTGGCCCAATGTCGTTCCGTCGTAGGACTAGGTCTCCGACTTCGAAGTGTCTTCTGATGGTTCCCTTGTTATACCTAGCACTCATCCTTTGTTTCAAGGCCATTTCTGTCAGGTGAGCTTCTGATCGGACCTCGTCTATCAGGTTTCGATTTGCCGTGGTATTCTATATTTCGAGGAGTAGCGTTGGACTGGGTTCACCGATTTCTACTGGATGATGGCCTCAACCCCATAGGTTAGCCGGAAAGGGGTTTCGCCGGTTGAAGATTGGGGGGTCGTTCTATAAGACCATAGGACGGACGCTAGTTCTTCTGCCCAGGGCCTTTGGCGTCGTCGAGCCGTTTCTTCAGTCCCTTAACAAGGACCTTGTTTGCTGATTCGACTTGGCCGTTTTCCTGGGGATGTTCAACCGAGCAGAAGCGTTGGTTGATCCCGAATTCTTTGGCTGATTCCTTAAACTTCTTATCCGTGAATTGGGTTCCGTTATCCGTGATGATGATTGAAGGAATCCCAAATCGGGTGATGATTTGTTTCCAAACAAATTTCCAACATTTTGCAACCGTAATGGTGGCGAGAGGTTCTACTTCAATCCACTTAGTGTAGTAGTCGATGCCGACAATGAGGTACTTCAGTTGGCCAGGGTCTAACGGGAAGGGTCCAACGAGGTCGATTCCCCATGTGTCGAATGGCCGATCTGCCGAGATTGGAGTCATCTTTTCTGGGGGTGCTTGATGAAAGTCCGCATGGAGTTGGCATTTTTCGCACGTTCGGACGAATTCCACTACATCCTTCATCATATTTGGCCAGTAATATCCGGCTCGAATGAGTTTTCGAGCTAAAGATTTTCCGCCGATGTGGTGGCCGTAACATCCCTCGTGAACCTCTCGTAAAGTGTAATCAGCCTGGGATGGGTTAAGGCATTTCAGGAGTGGCAGATCTATCCCCTTTTTATATAACTGGCCCGAGATTAGGGTAAACTTGGCGGCTTCTCTTTTGATTCTTTTGGCCTCTTTGGGATCGTCGGGAAGGGTCCCGACCTCAAGGTAGTTCAGGATTGGGGTCATCCATGTTGCTGTTTCAGATATCGGGAGGCAATTTATCTCCAATACAGATATTGATGGCTCTTTGATCGTCCCTTAGATGAGGGAGCGATTTCCCGATCATGGCTTCATGCTGGCGAGTTTGGACAAGAGGTCGACCCTAGCGTTCCGTTCTCTGGGAACGTGGGTTATTACTACCTTGTCAAACGTCTCCATCATCTCCTTTACCTTCGCTAGGTATCTCTGGAGGAGTGAGTCTTTGGCTTGATAGGAGCCGTTTATTTGGGAGCTCACTACTTGGGAATCCGTGCAAACTTCCAGAGTTCGAGCTCTCACTTCTTGAGCTAGGGTTAATCCGGCTAGTAGGGCTTCATACTCAACCTGGTTATTTGAGATGGGGAAGTCATATCGGATAGATTGCTCGAACATGACTCCGTCAGAGCTCTCTAGGATAACCCCTGCGCCGCCCGAGGTCGTTGTGGAAGAGCCATCAACATGTAATTTCCATCCGATGTCCCGGCTTGTTTCTTTATCTGGGATTGTCATTTCTGCCAGAAAGTCGGACATTGCTTATGCTTTGATTGCCGCCCTGGGTTGGAATTGAATGTCGAACTGTGATAATTCGACGGCCCATCCTAACATCCGACCTGCCAGGTCCGGCTTCTGGAGTATGCTTTGGATGGCTTGATCGGTTCTGACGACGATGGTGTGACTTTGGAAGTATTGCCGGAGTCGTCTTGCCAAGACAAGGAGTGCGTATGCCAGTTTCTCAATCTTTGTGTATCGGAGTTCAGCCTCATGCAAAACTCGGCTGATAAAGTATACTGGCATTTGGCTTCCTAGCTCGTCTTCCCTTACTAGTGCTGCTGCAATGGACTCATCCGTGATGGACAAGTAGAGGTACAGAGGTTCGCCGTTTATTGACTTTGAGAGGACTGGAGGTTCCGATAATATGGATTTAAACTTGAGGAAAGCATATTCACATTCCGGCGTCCATTCGAAGTTAATTCCTTTCCTTATTAACTTGAAGAAGGGTAAAGCGTTCCTTGTCGACGCTCCGAGAAAATGGGACAACGCCTTTAGTTTGCCGTTCAGCCGTTGGACCTCTTTTAGGTTGGTTGGGCTTGGGAGCTGGAGGATCGCTTCACATTTCTCTGGATTGACTTCAACTCCTCTCTGGGTTATCATGAACCCTAGAAATTTCCCTGCTTCCATGCCGAAGGCGCACTTTAAGGGATTCAAACGCATTTTGTAGTGTCGGAGGGACTCGAAGACTTCTTGGAGGTCGGAGATAAGACTCTTTGGGATCTCCATTTTGACCAACATGTCGTCTACGTAAACTTCGATCTTCCGACCGATGAGGTCTCTGAAGATTTTTGTCACCAGACGTTGGTATGTCGCTCTGGCATTCTTTAAACCGAAAGGCATAGCTGTATAGCAGTAAGTTCCGTCTGGAGTGATGAATGCCGTTTTTTTTTCATCGGGCTTATGCATTGGGATCTGGTTGTATCCCGAGTAGGCATCCATGAAGGAGAGGTATTGGTAACCAGAAGAGGCATCTACCAATCCGTCGATATTAGGTAACGGGAAGGCGTCTTTTGGGCAGGCCTTGTTTAGGTCGGAATAATCGACACACATTCATCACTTCCCGTTTGCCTTTTTGACCAAGACTACATTCGCCAGCCAAGTGGAGTAAAGTAGTTCTCGGATGAATCCTACTTCAAGAAGTGCCTTGGTTTGTTTCTTCACTTCTTCTGCCCTTTCGTCCGACATGCGCATCTTGCGTTGGGCAACGAGGCAGTGATTAGGGTCAATGGCCAAGGAGTGCGACATGACCGATGGGTCAATTCCCGGCATATCGGCTAGTGTGAAGTCAAAGAGATCTCCATTCTTCTTGAGGAATTCCGAAATTTCTTGCTTGAGTTCATAGGGTAGATTCCGATTCAAGAACATGTGGCGTTCTAAGGAGTCTCCGATCTGTATCTTCTCCAGATCTCCGTCTGGCTTTGGCCGAGGTTGTTCTTCTATCCTAGCATCGAGATCCGCTAAGTAGACGCCGGAGGAATCTCGGGATTTGGATCGAAGGGCCAAGTTGTTGTGCTTGAATTTTTCGGCCATCACCCTATCTCCATGGAGGGTTCCGAAGTCACCAGAGTCTGTTTCATACTTCATTACTAGGAACGTAGTGAACACAGCCACGGAGAAGTCGTTGATCGTCTTCCGGCCTAGGATGACGTTGTAGGCTGTTGAGTCTTTTAGTTAGGGGTGCACAGGACCCGGACCGGCTCGCAACCCGGCCGGGCCAAGTGTAAATTATACCAGGTTGGGTTCATTATTTGTGGCCCGGTGTGATTTTTGGGCCGGGTTCGGGTCTTGTTTCGGGTCACTCGGCCCGGCCCCGGAGCCACTTGTTTCAAATTAAAAGTGCATTTTAAAGTGAGATTAGTGATCAAATATTACATTTTTATACTTTTATTAATATTTTGTATATTATATAATATTATTTTTACTTTAAAATAATTGATTTTGGTATAAATATAATATAACATTTGTTAAATTTAATATTTAAAAATAAAAATTTATTATTTTTTTATATAAAATTTATAAAATTATATATATTAATTTATATCGGGTCCGGGTCTTATCAAACCCAACCCGGTGTTGTATTTATGTAAAAATATTAGACCCGCGTGTTATTAGGGCCGGGTCCGGGTCTCGCCAAACCCGGCCCGGCCCGGCCCATGTGCACCCCTACTTTTAGCACTACAAATTCGGCCATTACCGTCCTTCGGGAGTTTCCGGTCCCAATGGAAATCGGGAGCTCTATACTTTCGTCAGGTTTAATGAAGTGGTCGCCGAGCCCCATAACTCTCGGTTGGTGTGTTTTCAGATTGTGGTCCCTGAACCCTAATACATCAAAGGCATGTCGGAACATGATGTTAGAGTCCGCGCCTGTATCGATTAGGATTCGTCGGACTATACCGGGACCGATGCCAGCCGAGATCACCATCGGTGCGTCGGAATCAGCCATTCCATTCTCAAAGTCTTTGTTATTAAAGGTGATCGGCGGGAGCTGTGGCGGAGCACTCCGTACGGCTGCTAGGATCTTAAGATCCTTCTTATGGCCAGACTTGGATTTCTCCGTGTGGTTGGCTCCGGTGATCACAGGAACTATGGGCATTGTTTCATCCGTGTCTCTGAGGTTCTAGGGGTTCCAAGTTTCTGGTCCTTCTGACTGTTCTCGTCCGATATTCCGGGGTTCTCGAATGACTTGGATGAATTTGCTTAGTTTATCTTCCCTTATGGCTTGCTCGATGGCGTCCTTTAGGTCATAGCAATCTTGCGTCTTGTGCCCGTAACCTTGGTGGTAGTCACAGAACAAAGTCTTATTCTTGGCATTTTGGGTCCGTCCTCGTAAGGTTCTAGCCCAATGTAGGATACCTTTGTCTAAGATTTGCTGATATACTTCCGTGATAGAAGCTATTAGTGGGGTGTACTGATCGTACTTCTGTTTTGCGAACTTAGGGTTTCCCCTATGTCCTTGATCCCGTTGGTTGTCCCTTGGGTGCCGTAGAGGCGTTACCCCGGGAAGCCGTCTGGGTTTGCTGACTCTTGGTAGCCGCCACCACCCGATTAACTTCTTCGTGGTGGATGAACTCTTTGGCTTTCGCCTGGATCTCCTTTCGGGTCCACACAGGTTTGGTAGTCAATTGTTTTCTAAAGTCGTCATTGGCAAGGCCGTTAGTTAGGTATAGACTTGCCGCCCCATCGACAAGTCCGTCAATAGTTTTGCATTCAGCATTAAACCTCTCGATGTATTTTCTCGTGGTCTCGTTAGGCTTTTGGACTACAGCGAGGAGGTTGATCGGGTGTTTCTTGTTGTCAATGCTCGTTGTGAACTCATTGAGGAACAGTTCTCTTATCTCAGAGTAGGTTGAAATAGAACCCGCCGGTAAGAACGTGAACCATTGTGCGGCCGATTCGGTCAAGGCCACCAGAAAGGCTCGGCACTTGACCTCATCTATGGCTCCATCACAGATCATTCGGTGTTCAAAATCATTGAGGGGGACGTAGGGATCCGTCGATCCGTTGTACTTCATGTCCGTCGATTTCATGAAGCCCTTAGGAAGTTGGACTTTGAGGATCCGACTCGAGAGAGGAGTGTGTCCATCGACGGGTGGTGTCCCTTCTCGGTTCCTCATCCTTTTGTAACGGCGGGGGCGCCTTCGCCTCCCTTCCTGGGATTCATAAGAAGATGAATCTGGGCTTTCAGAACTATTCTGGTGGCGTCTCCGTCGGGGAGGAGTGCGCGGACGTCTCCGGGACGGGGAGCGTGATCTGGAACGTTCGCGGTGCCGAAGAGGCGAACGTCGCCGTATTCTCAGGTCTTGGGAGACGTTCTTGAGTTCTGTGTTCCATAGCTTGCATGCGATGTCTCAGGTCTTACATGATCTGGGTGTCATCCGAGCCGATCCCGCCGAACGGCCTGGGTTCTGGATGTCCGGGACCTAGCCTGTCAAAGGCGCTAGTACTGCGCTGACCTCCGGGGTTATTGCTGCCCGGGTTGGGCTGACCGTTTTGGGTTCCGCCCGTTTCAGCATTCCGGCCAGCCGACTCTTGGCTGCCGTTTGTGATTGCATTGAGGTCGAGATCGACCTGTTGTTGGTTTTGCTATTGATTCTGGTGACGCTCGTCTCCAGAATGGTCAATATAGGGAATTCCTTCTTCATCTTGGTTCACCATCGTTGGTTTTTGTTAGGAAGTCCCCACAGATGGCGCCAATGTACAGAATGTATCTTCAAGGGTTTGGGACTTCCGGAGTAACCAGAGGTGCCAAAGAAGAAGGCTGGTGGTTGATATGAGTAATCGGTAGCGTGTAGTGGAAGGGTCGCCAAATAAGGATTTGGGAGCCTTCGGGTACACAGCAATTGGGTAGGGTTTAGAAGACGTACCTGAAGGAGAGCTGATCTCCTCTTTATATACCCGAGATGATTCCTATTATTTAGGGAATAAATCCGTACGAGATCGATGTAGATATGATCTAATCTCATGGGGATCCTATGATTAATGCTCATGGGCCTTTCTTGAGTCCGAATGGGATTTGGGCCATTTTGCGGCTTTAGGTCGATGTAAGGAGGGTTAGTTGTGGACTTGGGCCATGTGAACCTAATATCCGGAACAGATACAATCTAACTGTGCGTGTGAATTGTTTAAATAATGTCTTGCATATATAAGCTTCTTGCTATGATATACTAATAACTAACTAAACTAACTTTAGTGGGAAATCAAAACTCATTTCCAAACCCGCCCGCTCGAAAAAGGAAGCTAAGTGTATAGTTTTTTAACAAGGACAATGTTGAAGGCCAGCGTCTTAGTTGTAGTAGCTCCACGACTAATTTACCGTGAACTGAAGTTTTATTTAAAAGTTTATTATTGGCCAATGAATTATTTTATGTACAAAATAAAATTTAAACTTTCAATATTTAAGTAAAGTAGTGGGCTAATCACTAAATAAAATTGGTTACTAGTCAAAAGTGTACCTTTAGATATTGTATTTAAGTTCGGGTGTACAGTAAATAGGCTCTCAGAATATTGGGTGAAAAATGTTGAAAACTCTATACTATACGCATAAAAACGAGAAAGGACATCACAAAATAAAAGAAAAGACCAACATAGAACAAAGTTTAAACACACAAGAAAAAACAATTAAACACCAAAATCAGAATACATTACTTCTAGCAAGCAATTTTCTCAAATATTATCGCCACTCTGTTGTAAGTATTTATACGAAATTCTGGGACAATAACCCACACTAAGATTAAAACTCCTGAAGCTTCTTCAGTCTCAACTGACCCACTGTATACTGCCACACTCTAAATGACACACCATCTCCAAAAATGCCACCAAATTCTTCCAATGGTTCCATTCTCCTGGCCAAAAGCTACCTAGCAAATTCATTGAACATCACAACTTTAACTTCTTTGGCATGTTCTTGCGCGTCTTCTCCTTCTTCTTTGCTTCTCTTCTTTACAACGTCCAAGCCTCATTCATTTCCTTTAAAATAGACATAACATCTTCTTCTTCATCGAAACCACCAAGTTAATCTTAACTGTTGGAGTTGATCGTCGTTTTCCCATATCTAACTTAGAAACCATCTCTATCGGGTTCACTCCTTCCTCCTTCCCTTTTGAACCAGATTGCTTATCACGAGACCCCTCTTTCATAACCTCAAATATTCCTACTCCAAATGAGCACATAGATTCATTTGCTGCCAAGAATCACTCTACTCCATGGCACCCTTCGACACAACAACATCCTCTTCCAAATTAATAAGTTTGTTTTAATCACTCTCTTTTTGCTCATAATCCCAAGTAATTGTTCGATCTGAGTTCTCAGTCTCACTTCTATCAAACTCCTTATCTACCTTAGAATAAAAAAACACATGATACTTATTTTTATTCCCAAAATCCCACTATTCCAAATCTCATATGAAAACATTATTCCGTCTTCTTGCTCTTCATTCCATGGCGATTCATTGCCACAAACTCTGCCGATTGATCCATCACCATAGAATTATCTAACGCTACTTAAACTCATTAAAATCAGAAAAACTCCACTTATCCAAAACATCTTAGTGATATACTTCTTTTTTCAACATCTTTTTATACTCACCTCATTGCAACATCACTAAATTTGCTATCGAATTCATCCCACTTCCATTCACCACATCTATAACTCTCCCCACAACAAGTCTTGGACTCACATAAACCTCCCCTCGATTGCTTGATCCCTCCTCATATGATATTATTTACACTTATATTTCATAAAATGTAAGATTTAAATTTTTACATGACATGTCTAAGACGAGGAATGGTGGGAATGGGATTGGTTGATAGCACAACTTGGAAGTGAAGCAAAGGTTAAATGATATGAGAATTATATTGTGGCCCTGATTCTCTCTTATAAGCTCTTTTGTCCCCTACACTACTCATCCCCACTATACTACCACTTCTCAAGTTCTCATAATCTCACACCACCCTCCTTCACCAACTTTGAATTAAGTAACTAACTATCATTCAGGAAAATAAGTTAAATAATAATAATATATATTTATACAAAAATTAAATATGTAGTGATTATTTTAGTGTATATATAATATTTTTTATACGATAAAGTTGCATTGGATAAAATTTATTCTAGAAACTATACCGGCTAAAATCTCAATTTAATTATTAAAATAATTTAATATTATGATTTTGTATAAGTAAATTGGTTTTATAAAAATTTTGCTAGATTAAATAGTGTTATAATTTAATTTTATTACAATTACATATTTTATGTATCTGATTTATTCTTTAGATTTTACTTAAAATCTCAATTTTTATTCTTTTTTATTTTACTTGTCAGTTTTTTTTATCGTTGTGTTTTAAATTATTTTGGTATATATTAATATTAGCCATTATTTTATTTCATTAGTTTAACAATTTATATTTAGCAAATCTTTACTTTCTGCATAACAAAGAATATATATTAGGATGTTCATTAAAATATAACAAGAGTTAGTTGTGGACTTATTTACTTGAGTACTTATTCACATAGTATTTCCCTAAAATTGGTGGTGCAAATATATAATAATTTTTTTTATGAGCAATGGGCCAAAGGCCCAAAATTATAAAATAATAATTATTTTAATAAAATATGTGAAAGTTGAAGTCAAAATCTCATTATTGTTAAGAATTAATCTATGTGTATTATTGTATGCATTCGTACACACTATTTAATAACACATAATATTACATTTTTCGTGTTTCTAAATGATATATACAAGTGTGTATAATAATATATCTAGTATTATCGTATTGCATTATTAATATAATTAACAAGATTTAAGGGTGGAAAAATTAAATAATTTAATTCCTAATGCAAAAAGGGGGAGAAAAGCAAGGCTCAATGAATTAGCAGTAATGTCTAAAGGGATTTTTTTTAGGACAATTTTACTATGAAGAGGCTTTTTCATGCGTTCAATGAAGATCACTCATTGATTTTATTTTAAAAATAAAATAAAATAAAAACTTTATATCATTACAATCCAACCATTTATCATACAAAATCTTCATCTCTTTATTATTATCCCTCTCCACCATAACATGTAATTTTTTTTAACTGATATTACATATATAAGTTTTTTTCAATTAAATTTTAGTCTAATTTTTACAAAAAGATATTTTCATTACTCTTAGAGTCTCACTTCTTTATTCAGCTAATTCAATTATGATTGTTTAACTTGATTGAGCTTATAGAAGAAAGATTTTTATTTTTGAAAAAAGATTTTCTAAAATTATTAAATTTGGAAAATAGTAAAACAATATTTTAATTATTTAATAATTTTATTAGTTATGACTTCCACTATTTTAATTTGAGTAAAAGACAAATATATACTTAACTTTTTTTAAAATTAAACAAAAATATCCTCCACTTTGTTGAAATATCTATATACCTCTAACCTTCGAAAAAAATGGACATTACTACCCATCTGTTAGTCTAACACATATGTGATTGTTATGAAGGTGTGTGATGTAGCTGTCAACTGCTCTTAGCTGGCTGTAACAGAGCCACGCTGTATAAATCATATCCATAAATAACATTAGATAGCAAAACGAAGTAGATTCCTTTGGGGGAATGAAACCCTAATTTCGAAGGGTTCATATAAAAAAGGAGTAACAACTTCATTTTGCTGTCTAATGTTTATTACATGCCTGATTTGTATAGCGTGATTCTGTTACGGTCAATTAGACACTATAGACAGTCACATTACACACCTTCATAATTGTTATACATGGATTAAACTAATGGAGAAGTAATAGTATCCGCTTTTCTTGAAGGTTGAAGGCATGTGAGTATTTCAGCAAAATGAAAAAAATTTTTGTTATTTTTAAAAAGATTAGGGATATATTTGTCTTTTATCATTTTAATTTAAAGATGATTAGAAGATTTTTTTTCTATGTAAACTTATCAGCATGTTAGAAAAGCTTGATGCTTTGCTTTTAGCATTTTGGGTAGGCTAACGTTTGAGGTTACACTCAGCTAATTAACACATTACTCTTGAGTTTCTCACTTTTCTTGCCTCCCTCAAGAATGACCCACTTGTCTCTTCATCTCCCTCCATAAATACCATCACTCCCACACTCTTCCCTCCTCAAACAACCCTTTGCCGCTCCTCATTCTCCCTCCACAAAAAACAAAGAGAGACAGAGAGAACCAACCATGGCCACCAAAATCAACACCATTGTAACAACACTCTTATTATTAACTCTCTTCACAGCAACACAAGCCAGAATCCCTGGCGTCTACACCGCCACCGCATGGCAGACCGCCCACGCCACATTCTACGGCGGCAGCGACGCCTCCGGAACAATGGGTATACTATCCACCAACACTTCAAACTTTCTTCCTTTTTTTTTTTTCTAACAACCCTTAACTTCCTCTGTTTTCCTCTGTTTCAAGAATGTCTCATTTTCTTCCACTCTTTAACAATGCAGGAGGGGCATGCGGTTATGGAAACCTGTACAGCCAAGGATACGGTGTGAACACGGCGGCGCTGAGCACTGCGCTCTTCAACAATGGCTTCAGCTGCGGAGCATGTTTCGAGATAAAGTGCGCGGACGATCCCAACTGGTGCCATGCGGGTTCGCCATCGATATTCGTGACTGCAACAAACTTCTGCCCTCCGAACTACGCTCTGCCAAGTGACAATGGAGGTTGGTGCAACCCTCCAAGGCCACACTTCGATCTCGCCATGCCCATGTTCCTCAAGATCGCTCAGTACCGCGCTGGTATTGTACCCGTCTCTTACCGCAGGTAATTCAGTTAACTTCTTTTCTTGATTTTTTTTCAGATCTTTGACTTCTTAAGAAACAAAATAAGATTGTGGCTTTTCAGCTTCTTAAAGGGGATTAGTGTTTCGTCAGAAACCATAATAAGCCTCTATATCTGAATTATTATAAGATGCAATTTCTCCAAATGTGTTTAAATCTTAGTAAATTAGATAATAGGTAATTAGTACATTTGTTTTGGCTAACGAGTAGAAAATTATTTGTATAAAAAAATAATATCGAAATCAACTTCATATTCAAATGATTTTCAATTTGATATTGAAAAAATAAATTGATTCAACTTAGTTCAACAAAATAAATTAGATCAAATAAATGTATACTAATAATTATTGAATATATTTAATTAAAACCTAGCCGTCTGATGGTAAATACTTTTAAAATCTACTATCTTTGATGGGTTGCTAATACAACAATGTATTATACTAACTTTCTTTTTTTTCCTTAAAAAAGAAAAGATATTTGTTGGTGTCCATTTACTTTTTTAGTGCAACAAAGATAACACTCAAAGTCATGTAAGTGATAGCAAAATTGAGCTGAGATTCTGCTACGGTAGAGACAAGACAGTAGTGGGAATGGTATGCAATATTTGACGACGTAGTCTGAACACTAAACTGAATCCAAAACTTCTTCTAATTACAACTGTGGATGTTTAATAAGTGGAGGTTATCATTTTCAAGCAATAGTTGTACGGCCAATTCTATCAACTAAGATCAACCAACTCCTCTTTCTTCTTATTTTGTCTCCTCTTTTTTTTTTTTTTTCCTCCTTTTCCAATTAAGGTGAATGACTTTTATTAACTAAAATGTTTGGACACAAAGTATTTCAAGTATTTTTCCATGTGGACCCCAATAGCCGAAAACAGACAATCTGGACCGTTCATCTGAAAGGGATGTGGGATTCTTGACGAAAACCAGCAGCAACCTTCGGCCGCGTAATTGCACGATTCCCAAAAACCCACCCAAAACATAGAAATAGAATCTTCTTTTTTTCATCTTTCTACTCCATGCATGCATCATGATTCCCTCCTACAGTTTTTATTTAGCTATACAGAAACGGAAAATTAAAAAAGAAATTATAACTCATTAAATCTAGTTTATTTTTCCACAAAATATGCTTAATTACAATTGTGTCCCTGGTGGATTGTGTAGGGTTCCATGCCGCAAGCAAGGTGGGATGAGATTCACGATCAACGGTTTCCGTTACTTCAACTTGGTTTTGATCACCAACGTGGCGGGTGCAGGAGATATCATGAGGGCTAGTGTGAAGGGTTCAAAGACAGGGTGGATGAGCATGAGCCGTAACTGGGGTCAAAATTGGCAATCAAACTCTGTTTTGGTTGGTCAGTCACTCTCCTTCAGGGTCACAGCCAGTGACCGTCGCACTTCCACTTCTTGGAACATTGTACCCTCTAACTGGCAATTTGGCCAAACCTTCACTGGCAAGAACTTCAGGGTCTAGAAACATACAAAGATGTTATGATCTTGAAATTTTCTTGGTGAAAAGGAGGGAAATTTCATTTGGAGAGAAAGTAAAGCGGTGGTATTAGTGATACTTTTTGACTTTTTTGTTTGTCTTGTTTTGAGGTAGTGGGGAATCAATCAATTATATGTCTTGGGTATATTTATGGGCCGGGTTTGGGGTTTTGTTCAAGGTTTTTATAAAAGATTACATCTCCATTTTGAGTAAAAGATGGAGGGAGAATATGATGATGTAATGAACTTCCTGTAAGGAGCTGAAGTGGCTTCCAAGTTTATGTGCCCGCAGCTATGCTTACTATATATATAACATGATTATCAACTATCAAGTTTGTTTAAATATTTTCTTTGTTAATTATAATGTTAATTTCTCATTGATCTTGTTGAGATGAGTTTGATATATATGAGTTTATGCTTTGCTATCTCGAGCCTTGGGTATGATTATTTTATTATTAAGTTAAATGATAAGCTACTACTAATTGAGGCTCGGAAAGTGTGGTTATAGTTTTTTTTTATGAAGAAGTGTGGTTATAGTTGATGATGCATGAATCTTTCATAATTAAGCATGCTTTATTTGCCAACGCCGAAAAGTTAAAGGAGAAAAGAAAATTTTCATTCAAATGAACGCTGATTAATAAGTGTATTTGTCTCTTGGTTGTCACATACGTTGGTATTAAAAGTAGATTCTATCCCTTCCGTGATGACTTTCCTAACTTCTCGGATGCTATCCCATTCCCATTTACTTATCTATTATATGATATTATAAGGGCGGCTCCGGTCTTACATGCTACTAATGTGTAAGACTGTATGACACTCTTTATGATCCTTAAAATGATGATGATTTGTTATTAATGGTTAAGATGTGGAAAAGATATTTATGGTGAAACATTTTCCTTTTTGCTTACTTTGGGGAGTCAACCAACATAAGTGGTGTTCGGTCATTGCGCCATGGCTCACAACCGGCTTGGATTTTTTAGCCAGCTCAGTGTATTCAACTCGCAGCCGGCTTATTGGATTATTAGTCATTGGTTGGCCCTTGAATTATTATGGGCCATTTAAGTGCCTTATTGGATTAATTTTAATTTTTTTTTTAGATTTGAAAAAAAAAATAATACATGATCGTGATAAAAAAAAATACTAATATCATAAAAAAAAAAATAATACAATTTAATCATCTTTATTTTGCATTTTTTTATTTTAAAAGAAAACCCCAATCCAAACGTAGGCCATGTTTCCATTTTTGTCATTGCTCCCTCAAATTATTTTTTTATTTTTTATTTTCCTTATTTGAGTAGAGATGGTACTTCGGAATTGGCTACAGTATAAAAGAGATTTTAGAAGCACACATTCTTCCGGGGATAGATTGGGGCGTGGACATAAGGGTCTTTATGACACAAGCAATAATTCGCTTCATTTTCAATTAGACCAAGAATTATATATATAAAAAATATAAGAATATATTCTGATGTCGAGGGAATAACCAGATAAAGATTAAAAAAAGAATTGATTTGATTCAAGTCATAATCTCTATGGCCCTTTACCATTATGTACAAATGGTTTATTAGATTATTATTATTCCTCATCTGTTAAGCTTTTATCGTGGTAAGGGTGAATAAAATTCAGTAACTTGAATAAATAATAAATTTGTAATAAAAAAGAAACAATTATAAATTTTAAATAATTTATTTGTGTCCCCACTATATAATATGAGAATAATAATAAATTGGTGCTTGCTTCAGTACGTTGATAAATTAATACGTACCGATACGATAAAAATTTGGACGAGTAATAAAACGCCACATAAATTTTATTATTTTAGTCTACATTTATTTTTAATATTTTTTAAAAAGTAATGTATCAGAGCATATCCTAAAATACCCTTATGAATAATTAAAAAAAAACAAATATATCATCAAATTTTTTTTGTTAAAAAACTAAATAATCAGTATTATTTCAGCAAAAATATCTTTACACAATAAAAAAATTGAGATCAAATAATCTTAATTAAAAATTATGTTCTTCATTGTTCATGTGTTCGCATTCTTCTCCAGGAACAATAAAAATTAAAAACTCATAAGTAATAATAATAAATCCCAGGTAAAGTAACAAGAAAAAAACTGGCTGTGAGCCTGTGACCAAAGGAGAAGGGAGATTTTTACTCCATATGAAGTTATGAACAAAATAATCAGATCTATGCAAAAGAAAGAAGAAAAAAGAAAAAAGAAACACTAAAGCCTAAAAGTAAAAATACAGCATATCCTAAAGTGGGAGTAGCCCTGCAACTGTCAAAAATTTCATTGCAAAGGCACCCTCTGCAACTAAATTTACTACCACGCTCTTAGCAAATTCATAGAAAATCCCAATCAATCTCATATGAAGAGAATTTCTAAAGATTAAAATT
This sequence comes from Stylosanthes scabra, assembly GCA_036250425.1. NCBI lineage: Eukaryota > Viridiplantae > Streptophyta > Magnoliopsida > Fabales > Fabaceae > Stylosanthes > Stylosanthes scabra. The sequence continues at coordinate 199,222 of JASCZI010151043.1, read as the reverse complement.
ATTCCCAACTTCATCAACATCACCAAATATCAGATCTGACAGAGGCAAAGAATCCTCCGACAAACAATCATCGCTCTCCGGCAGCGACATTGCACCTCCAGCTTCTAGCTCTTCCACTTTGCAAGAAGCCTTAACGTCTTCCCCGTCGGTGGTTTCGTAGCCGTGACTTTGGAACCTGCATCTACTTTGGACCGCTTCGTCTTCTCCATCAAATTCCATGTTCATAACCTCATCCAAGGTATGCCCCCTAGGTTCTTGTGCAACGTTTGCATCTAGAGTAACCACATGACCGTCGAGAACTTCCTCATTGTCTCTTCCATCCATTGCCACATCAAGGGAACCCTCCTGCATCCATGAGAATATCTAAATCCATCAAATTGAAAACATGAAAAAATAACCAGCAACAACACCATAATGGTAATTAAATTCTTTCCATTAACATAAACGTACTCCATCAAAATTAATAAGACCACATTTGAAAAAGGCAACTATGAGAAGAAAAGAAGAGGACATGCCAGTCTTAATAGCATAAGCTTCTGATCTATCAGCACATTTCGAGGACTATTAATACAAGATGACCCTTACTTTAATCTAATAACTCCATAATCTTTATTCATATTTCTTTAAGTAGTCAATAAGATCAGTTATTCAATTAGCATGAGAGTACTCTTTTAAAGTTAAAACATTTTGCCAATAATCAGAGAGTACTCAATGAAATCAAAGCCTGTAATATTTTGTTGTCTTAAGTCTTAACAATATTTTGTTGTCTTAAGTCTTAACAATATTTTGTTGTCTTAAGTCTTAACAAATAAATTTAAGCACTAACCATACTACCCACAAAATAATTGAACTCTCAACAAACCAAATAACATTTTACAGCTTCAGTAATATGGTTTTGTTTTATATTAAAATAAGAGTGAATGGTGATTTCTCAAGGTGCATCCATCAAAAGTAACTAGAACAGTTTTAATTTTATCAAATAAGAGATCTACATTCAATCCATAGGCATAATTTACTCCATCAAAATGAAAAAAACCAAAAAAAAATGATCGGCAACAATAACACAGGAATGGGAATTAAATTCAGTGGTCACTAACCAGAAGCTCAAGCTCCACTTGGTCCTCCCCCTCATGTTGTACATTAGAGTTGGGAGACTTGTTCAAGGAATCCGAATCAAGTTGTTCCAATATTTTCATTCCACATGACAAGCCAAAAATAAATATTCCCCAAACACTGCAGAATAAAAAAACAACATATATCAGGAATATTCGACAATAGCATACAAAAAACTTTGGAACCACACTTAACTAACATGAAATTAAGAAAATTGGGGATACACACATGTATAAAAAAAAAAGGGGGCATTATATGCTAAAGCTACTTTATATGCATCTTTTATGAGGCTTGTCATGCAAATATTAATGTTGTTATTTGAATGTATAAAGTATCCATTTTTAAAATCTAATGGAGTTTCTACATGTTACAGAAAAACTATCTGCAATCTCCAAACCCATGCACTTTAAGTAATATTTGCCTATTTGGAGCGGATATCTTCAACCAAATAAACCTCTTCTTTCTGTTATTATAAACCATTGGAGAAAATTTATAAAATTTGTACTATGGAATATGGATGTTTAGATGTTTTAACTTAGAAAAAAAAAAGGAGGGATGTGCCTTATTTGCAAAAAAAAAAAAAAAAATCAAGTATCACGAAGAACATATATAACAGATGCAACAAATTTTGGGCTACAAAAAATCTTAACATGCTTTTCCTAATGATTTCCAGTTTTATTTTTATTCTCAAATAGTAATACTAATAGGATGGGTTTGGTAAAGCTTTTTGACCAAGTGCTCCTGCTCTAAAAAGCAGGAGCCACCTTTTTGCGTTTGGTAACTCAAAAAGCCAAGGTTTACTCCCGGCTTTTGAGAGCCCTCAAGAGTAGCTTTTCAAATCTGGCTCTGGCTCCTCAAAAAGCAAAATGACGAATTAATCTTACATTTTAATAAAAAACCAATTTTATCCCCATTAATTATATTTAATTTTATATTAATACATCACATACTAACAAAAAGGTCGTCGTAGTAATTTATTACCTTAAGAACAACTATCAAATAGATTTACCAAACGCGATATGTGTGGCTTCTGCTTATTGAGAGCAATTTTGAGTTATTTTACCAAATGGTCATCATGTGACTCTCCATCAGCTGCTTTTTGAGAGCACAAAGAGCTCAGCCGCTTTTTGAGAGCCACAGCATTACCAAACCGAGCCATAGTCTAATAACGAAATTGTTTGATTTTTTTTCAAATGAGAGAGGGGAGGGGGGGGGGGGTGTAAAGACAGAAAATTCTAGCCACTACTCCAATGAGAGATAATTGCACAATCACACAAAGGGGAATACAAAAAAGGGAATGAAATCAACAACCTACCTGAATTTAATCTTGTGCAGGAATGAAAGACGAGAACCGTGGCTGAACTGTGCCTCTACCAATTCCAATATGAATGTAATGGAAGACGAGAACCACAACCGACACCTTGTGAAGGAGCACTCACCGCCAGAAGAACCCTAAACCACGGACGACAATGGAGACGAATACTAGAACCAAGCGGCAACGACACCTACGAAACAACCTCCCGGCGGCAGAAGAACCCTAGAGGAAGAACAACATAAACGAAAAACAAAAATAAAAAGAATACAAAAATCCCCAAATTGTAAATACATTCAAAGACAAAAAATGAAAGGAAAAAAAAAATTCTTACTGGAAAGGGTTAGATTCAATTTGGGCTCAAAGACTTATCAATGCCAGCCACAAAGAGGCTGGTTATATTTTGGTAAATTCTCATTAAAAAAGAGGATAAATATGTAAACTACTCATTCACTACAAGACAAAAGTTGACAGGGTCACCCATTCCTGCTTGTCATTCAGTCTTACATTGGTTTGACATGTGGTACCGGATAATTTTCCTATATTATATGGTCAGGGTGTGTTACAGTGTATCACAAGGTACTCTCCAGTTGGTTTAACAACATTTGAGAGTCGTCGGCTGCAGTTTCACCATCATCGTCAGTTATTTCAGCAGTATCAACCTTGGTTGACAATTCACCAATGTTGATGGTAACATCAGATTCCGACAAGCCAATGATTGACATAAAAACTTCATTTTTAACAAATCTAGACTGCCTCAACAACCCAGTTAAAACCTCAGCACTTGCAGTATCATCTTTCTCCTGACAAAGTTTAAAGAATGCAGAAAAGTTTGTCGCCCGTGGTCTCCAATTGTTTGAAACATCAGCATTAAAAGCTTCTTTGAAGCAGGACAGGGCATCAGAAATCCTCTTATCAGCGATATGCCCAGAACAAAGTATCTCCCAAGTTCTTGAGTTTGGAATTCCACCACCTTCAGTCATTTGCTTAGAGAAACCCAAAGCTTTGTCAGTATTGCCTTTCTTAACATAGAAGCCTATCAGAAGGTTTGGTATTCTTGGATCAAAAGTTGACCTTGTTGAAATCCATTCCTCATAAATTTTTTCCGCACCCTCGATATCATCCATTTTAGCCAGAGAAGCAATGACAGCATGGTATCCCAAGTTTGGTATAGTCGCAAAAATCGATTTATAAGTACTCCACACACGATAAACCTCGTCTTTCTTTCCAACACGTCCATATAAACTCAGAAGATAATGAAATGGTACTCTATCCCGGCCTTTGATTCTACTCTCAACCTTTCTTAAGCACCCTACA
>JASCZI010151043.1:184794-195470 GCA_036250425.1 Stylosanthes scabra | reverse complement strand
ACATATTCATCTTTATATACATTGTAGCCATTGTGCTGAATGTAGTCCAGTTAGGAACAATGTTACGGTCCTTCATCATCTGTTCAAACACCTGTTCCATTTTTTCTGTTGATCCTTGAGAACCACAAGATGATAGCCAGATATTATAAGAATAAATATCTAGCCGTATTTTTCTATCTGTCATTTCTGAAACCAGCATATCAACTTTATCATAATTCTTAAGGTTCGCATACAGAGTCATCATTACATTAAATGGTAGCGAATGTACTGCATACCCTTTACTCCTCATTTTGTCAAGTAATGATTCTGCCTTTTCCTTCATTCTATAACGCACATATACATTCAAAAGGGATCCATAGGTCCTTCTATCTGATAACATATTAGACAGACTCTGAAAATACTCTTCTGCACAAGAAACTCCATGAACCTTGGAAATCAGATCTAACTGAATTGCTGCGTCGCTTGAAGATACACTAAACCTCTCTGGTCTGTTGTTCATCCAACCATACACCTGTAACAATATACAAATTGCTTTCATAAATTGCTGATATTTAAGACATTACGAGGCAAAGACATATCTGTAATCAATGAGAAAATGATGTATAGTTTCATACATTCCAAAGGAAGCATCCCATTCAATATAGAAGTGGGAAAAATGCTGGACTATGAGATTAGATAAAATGCATTGAAAGTGTTGCAAAATCGATAATTTACAATACTAAAGGATAATATAATAATCCTTGTATAGATACATGGAAAAAAAGGAGACAAAATAGTGTATGAAGTATTTGATTTGATATATATTGTAATATGGCCTGAGTTGCTTTGGGCTGCAAATCAAATTTTAGCAAAATATGCCCATGAGGCAATGATTTTAAAAGCCCTAAAATTTAAAAACATTGTTGGTTTAGCATATTTCATAACAAAGCATGCAATCGATAATCAACTCGTAGAAACTCATGCAGTTGTCCTTCGTGTGAAGTGGATAGTTTAAAACTGTTAGACGACAATATAATCAAACATGTCAAATCATCAAATAGTTCTGAATTACTAACTTCACGTGAAAACAACTACATATGAATCTCTACCTAATTAAATTCCTCCTATTGGCTTCACTGAACATCTATAGCAAATTCTACCAACATATTTGTTTAGTTTACTCGAATAGCCTTACACTCCAAATACCATAACCTAAGTTATAATTTACTCAAATAGCCTTACACTCTAAATAGCATAACCCGCAGGCAAGCATTCATTGTAACATACTCAAAACACATAAACCATTATTCAAATGGCATTACCAACAAAATTTATCATTTTCTTTTGCAAACACCCTAAGTACAAAATTTAAAACCCTAAACTCTAAACCTTAATGGTATAAAAAATTGTTGCCACCTAACCTTTCTTATATTGAAATTCTAAATAAGAACTAAGAAGCATACCATTATTCATGCAGAAAAGAACTACCCAAACAAAAAATAAACCATAAAAAAATTGAACATTATACCTTATTCTTACCTCAAGGGCTCTTTTATGCCTTTTATACTTCCTCAATTCTTTGATAACCCTACAAAGCTCCCACTTAGTAAGGCTCTTTTCTTCATTCTCCCACTGTTCTAGCACAGAAGCGGAACCGAGTTCAGGGTTCGGCATCAACGATATTCTCCTGTAAACATCGTTCCACCTCACGATGGGTCTGCGCTCGAAGTCCACGGTACCATAACTATGGATCTTGGAAATGGAGCACGTGATGGAGAGCCCCTGAAAGCACGTGCCGCCACTGCATCCGATGGAGAGAGTGGGAATTTTGAAGGGAAGCGTGGCGAAATAAGAGGCGGCGGATGAAAGGGAAAGGGAAATGCTTTGGTTATGCAAAGAGGACTGAAGCAGCAGCATTCTGAAGAGGCAGAAATGGCTTAGAGCTACTCCATCCACCAAGTTTCAAGGTGATAAAGCTTAGTGAAATCAGAAACTGTCTTCTATATATATATACGAAAATTCTACTCTAAAGACATTTAAGTAAGGATATTGGCATATTTAGAAGTTAATCTCTCATAATGATAGCATTAATTACACATCAAATTTTAATAGCACAAATCAATGGTTAAGATTCAATTAAAACATTTATCTTCACTAGAAGACACTAAAAGTATCTTCACCATTGACCTTCTCTATTATTTAATAAATGATTCAATATACATTATTAATTATGAAAGAAAAGAATTTTACTTGTTAATAAAATAAATTTGTTGGTCCATAAATAAATAAATAATATATAAGTTTGTTTTTAAAAATTACCGAAAACAATTTAAACCAATCAACTCTAATATTTTTTTTATTGATATCCAAACTTTATTACTAGAAAATATTCTTACGCAGTTTAGAATGTAAAACTGTTTTTTTTTTGCATGGTTTTTTAGTAGGCCTGATCATGGGTAGGGTAGGGTAGGGTTTGAACCCAACCCTAACCCTATCCGCGGGTTTATAAATCCTCCACCCGAACCCTACCCGCGCTCAACCCGCGGGTATCCGACCCTACCCGCAAATAAAAATTATGAGTAAAAACTTGTTACAAATAGCTCAATATGGTCTGCATCATTGCGTACAATGTAAAAATTACACACAAAAACCAAAAATATACAAACCTCATAACCAATACCGACATTAAAATTACACACAAAGACTAAAGACAAAAAATATACAAACCTCATAACCAAGACCAAAGATTTACAGATACCATAACAAGCAACATCAAAATTACACACGAAAAACTAAAGAATGACAAATCTCATAACTTGCAACATCAAAATAACACCCCAAGACCAAAGATTCACAAAAGACATAACCAGCAAAAATTTCATCAATGTCAAGGATTTATTACCTCAGATTTAGCATCACTCTGAATCATCATTTGCAGTTTGATAATCAGGTTTTACACCTCCAATTCAAATATAATTAATTTGTTGATAAAGCAATCTATATATAAATTTTAATTTAACATATAAATTTTGTTTTCAAAATCAAAATTGGAAACCAAAATAACAAGGCAGTGACATAAAAACTGTGGGAGGTATTTATATTTTTGTAAGTTAAATTGAACAACCCCTAAATATAAAGAGAAAGGTACAACTCATGTTTGAACCTTTAAAACATGCCATAAACCAGAGTTAGAAAAGTACTAATTAGTATTTAATCACGCAAGACAATAAGATGAAAGTGTTGTTTTCAGAAATTTGATGTCAAACCAACCAAGCAAGTATCCTTTTGCCAAGAAAGAAAACCCCATTAATTTTGATGAATCAAAAGATAAGGATATGACACCAATAAATATTGTATACTAAAGCCAGTAAAAATTACTTAAAAACACAAAAACCCCTTAATGATATAAAACTAAACCTTAGTCTTACGGAGAAGCCTTCTTTTTCTTTTCTTTCTTTCAATCCTTAGCCTTACGGAGAAGCCATGAACTAAAACTAAACACAAACCCTCTTTATTTACAGAACATCCTACTCTTAATTAATAATGAGTAACATGGATAAAAACAGCTTCCGAGACGGCATACCTACGACTGACGATGAGGATGAGCAAGGATGACGGCGAAGCTACAGAAGGACACGGCCACGCAGGGGCGGATATGAGATAGCGAGTGTTGGACGGCGCCTACTGAGACGGTAGGACGACTCCGGCTGCGATGTGAGAACCGGGCTAGCTCTGGCGACGAACAGGTAAAGGGGGGATGAACTCAGATGATTGACAGAGTGAGGACTGAGGAATGAGAAGTGACGGCCGTAGAAGAGTGAGATGAGAAATATGAAGACTGAATTGGAAATTAGGATTACCATGAAGTGTTAATATATATACTCTCACTAACTTTAATTGGTATAGATAATATTAAAGTTACAAAAGAAATATGTTAAAAACTTGGCTCAATGGTTGATATCTTTCTGCACAAACGAAAGGATCTCAGTTCAACCCTCCCTCCATGCACTTTTATAAAATATTATACGGATGCGGGTAGGTCGGGTTACAAACCCTACCCGAACAGGCTGGGTCGGTAGGGTATCCGCGAATAGGATTGGTATGTCCAGGTCTAAATTCCTATTTACTTATCTATTATATTATATGGAAGTAGGTCACGTGCTTATATATATATATAGTTTTCTGGCTATTTTACTCAACTATCCTCATTTCAAAAATTTATTCCTGAATTACCCTTGTTTTAAAATAATTGACGCAGCTGCCCCTATTTGATCACAATGGTAGTGGGTCAGGTAGGGTATCCGCGAATAGGGTTGGTATGCCCAAGCCTAATTCCCATTTACTTATCTTATCTATTATATTATATGGAAGTAGGTCAGGTGCTTATATATATATAGTTATTTGGCTATTTTACTCAACTGTCCTCATTTCAAAAATTTATTTTTGAATTACCATTGTTTTGAAGCAATTGACGCAACTGCCCCTGTTTGGTCACGATGGTAGCTGATTTCCTTTTTACGCTGTTGATTCAGAGGCACCAAAGCGATAAACGCCATTTATGTGGAGGCGCCAAAGAGAGTTACGTCATTTCCTGCAATGCGGGTTATGCCATCTACGCTTTAGCGCCTTCGAATCAGCACCGTAAAAAAAAGTCAGCTGTCACAGTGTCCAAACAGGGGCAACTGCGTCAATTGTTTCAAAACAAGGGCAATCCAGGAATAAGTTTTTGAAACGAGAGCAGTTGAGTAAAATAGTCATAGTTCTCTCCTTTCTCATCTTTCAATCTTCTTTCTTTATCCACCTCCTCAATTTAACAACCAAAATGTGCCACATGATACTCTCTCATTGCAATTGAAATTAAATTTTTCCCTCCAAAATTAAGGAACTCTCTCCTTCCTCCTCTTCCTATCATCTTTCTCTATCTTCATTCTTAATTTAATAACCAAAATATGCCACATGACACTATCTCATTACAATTAAAATTAAATATTTCCCTCCAAAATTAAGGAACTATCTCCTTCCTCCTCTTCCTATCCTCTTTCTTTATCTCTCTCATTAATTTAACAATCAAAATGTGCCACATGACACTCTCTTATTGCAATTGAAATTAAATTTTTCCTTCCAAAATTAAGGGTGCGTTTGCTTTCACTGTTTTCAGTTTTCATTTTCCTTGAAAACAAAAAAACATGAAAGAAAACATGTTTGGCTCAGTTTTGTGAAAATTATTTTGAGAAAACATTTTCTAAAATTGTTGAAAATTTGAAAACGTAGATTTGTTGTTTTCTATGTTTCCTTAGAGATAGAAGTGAAAACATTCTCACTAGAAAACACGGTGGTATTTCCGTAATAATGTGAAAATACTAAAAGCACATGGATTCGATCCACGAAAAAGGAAAACTTCTATTATTGTAGTACTGTGTTATTGCCATTTGCCCAAAATCCCAAACCTTTCTGAATGTATCCCACTGTTTCAGTTATTTTTTTTAATATGTATAATTTTAATAAATTCTAAATCATAAATAAATAGTAAGTTATTTTTATTAATAAACAAATTTATTATTAATAAATTTATTTATTAATAACGAAGTTTTTATTTCTATTAATTTCCTAGTTATCATAGATAGTAAGTTATTAAGCATAAAAATTTTAAATTTTATTACTTATTTATCATTTATAATATATAGAATAAAAAATTCATTTAAATAAAGTGCAATAAAAATCGTTATATTATCATCACCAAAAATGATATTATTATATTATAATTATATGTAGAAAAATCAATATAAAGATCTATTTATATAATTTATTGTCTTTATTTATTATTTATCATTTATTTTTCACTTTTCTTCTATAAAATTTACTATATATCTTAAATTATTAAGTCAAGGACTTGTCAATAACTAATTTGAGTGGGTTTGTATAGAAATATTTGAGAATATAGTTCATTGGATTCTAACTTAAGCTATTATAGTTTTGAAATAATATCTAACAATATTATTTTTATATATAATATTCCTAATAATAAACTAAAAAAAATAATTTTTAATTTAAAATAAATGCTCACAAAAAATATTAATCTTATAAAATATAATTAATTAATTATATTTTCAAATTATTTTAAATTAAAATTACACATTCAAAAACCAAACATGTTTTCTTTGTTTTCTGTTTTTGAAAAGAGAAAACATGAAAATAAACCAAACATATTTTCAAAATTTTGAAAATCTGAAAATGAAAATAGTTTTTAGAAATTGAAAACTGAAAATGAAAATAGAAAATTATTTTCTTAAACCAAACACACCCTAAGAGTTTTCTCCTTCCTCTTCTCCTTATCCTACTTCTTTATCCCCTTCTTTAGTTTTCCAACAAAAAAGTGTCATGTGTCACTTCCTCATTATAATTAAAATAAAATATTTACCTCCAAAATTAAGGAGTTTTCCCCTTCCTCATCTTCCTAGCTTTCTTCTCTATCTCCATTCTTTCTTCTCCATTTCATTTTTCTTATATTCCCCTTATTCTATTTTTTTTTATATTTATAATATTTATAGTTCTATAATATATCAATAATTTGACAACTAAAATATGTCACATAATTTAACAATTAAATTGAAATATTTTCTTCCAAAATTAATAAGCGTTTTTACTCTATCTATTTACTTCGATCAATTAGTCGTTGAACCATCTTGATTGACTAATTTTCAACTGGGCTACCACTAAATGACTTCCAAAAATCTATTTGTCAATAATCCTGATCATCCACCCCACCCCAGCTCACATCAACAAATTAAATTGCCAACTAACTTTAACAAACACTTTCAGGCTTCCAACTAACCTAGGGGTGTCAAAAGTCCTCACAAACCAGGGATCCCTGTGGGTAATGGAGATAGGGCAAAATTTTCACAAAGCAAATACGGAGATCCTAGCTGAGATCCCTGCCCCGACTTCGAAATTTCTGAATAATTTAAAGTACATAAAATATTCCTATTAAAAACTTTTACAAATTCGTAATATTATTACGGGCAAAAATACTAGTTACATTAATAATCTACTACTAATTATTTAAGCACAATGCAAGTTGAATTATATTATACTAGAAAGTAGTTTTCTAATATTAGGAATTTCTGACAAGTGGTTCCTTAGAACACCTCCAATAGTAAGGTAGTCAAATTGTAATTCAGGACTCACATTATTGTTTGGCCAAATTTTGAATCCTAAAGTTAAGAACACTGAAAATTAACTTGGTATTAACTCGTTATCTAACTAAAATTTTGACAGGGATAAATGTTCTAGCAGTATTTTGAGAGAAAACATGCAAGTTCAAGCAGTTAGTTACTTAGTTCTTGTCTAAATCATTTTCTTCCTAGCTATACAGGTCAAACCAAGAATGCAGCAACTGACTGATCTCATGACATCCAAGACTTTACATCATTTTCCTCTAACGTTTATGAAGTTTCCATTCTTCCAAGAGAAAATTTACCCCTTCTTGCAAAGTGGCTTTCCTTCCATCTTTGTAGTTCCATAATTCCGAGGTTACGTACCGTCCGCTTGGGTTGTATTCATTTATCTCTCTCAAAGCTTTCACCACAGCGTTGTACACTCCCTCGCCCATCTCATTTCTTAGTCCTTTCAACTTTTCATCGTTATCATCTACCATTTCCTGAAATGAAACAGATGAGCAAAGGCAGATCAAGAAAACATGTAGATGAACCGAAGTTTTAGACATGAACCAAAGTTGTAGATGCAATGTTCCTGTTAGAAATAAGAACTGGACCAAAACAATGGTCCATAACATTCCTATGTTCAATTGATATCCATATTTACTTTCCATCCAAAGTAAAAATATATGTTTAATCAAAAGTCTAATTAATGTTAAGGTGGCTTCCTCAATAAAATTGGACACGAAAATAAAGGGGCAAAAAATTCACACCTTATGTAAAATATATTACATAAAGACTTAAGACAAACACACAACTTCGAGTTTGTCATTAAATTATTCAACTTAAAACATATACATATACATTCAATTAAAACTTTCTTCCATTTTTTTCCTCCGGCAATCTAAAATCCTTTTCTAGATTTCATGGCAGATAGGGCCTATAAAATCCCAATTCTCAGTAAAAACATAAACCCTGAAGTGTCAGGACGTCACACAGTTTTAAACCTAGTGGTTGGCTACTTGGGGGAAGGAAGGGTTTTGAAGGGTATAAAATTTACACTACAGGCTTTTCTTCCCCTCCCTTCTTTTCCAAACCCAACTCACAAACAACCCTTAAGGTACGTAAATCAAAGCTTTGTCTTCGTCTCGTGTTTCAAGGCAAGCAGCTATCATGGATATTTATTATCTTCATCCATCAATACAAGTATACAACGATGGGAATTTTAAAAAATTTTCTTCAACAAATTCACTACAAAAGCACTGGAACTTCAAAGTTCTAGTTTTTTAACAACTTCTTTCTATATCAAACACCTTAACAAATGGCCTTTAGCAAAACTGTAAAAGAATGATAAAAATTCTATTAAAACTAATGAGTGACAATATGATATCAAGAAAAAAATTATTTCAAGAGATCAATAAGATTAGCAATGCTGACCTGATGCTTCCCCTCAATTGTGCTGATTTTAAAGGGATGCCAGTCTGGGTCCTTAAGATACTCTTCCCACAATGAGCACATTTCTAAGGCTCTCTCTTCTGCTTCCTCATCATTACATCTTTTCCTCATAAATTCAACGAACGGTCTAATATCAAGTTCCCCCATTCTCCTCACACCAATATTGCTACGAGTACAAAACTCTTTAACTCCCTGAAACATTTAAAATATAAGAAAGTGTGGAGAAAGCCAAGGAAGTTTTAATGTTCAGGGCACAAAATCCATGAGCTACAAGTCAGGTAACAGATGAGAACAGAATATCCACACAATATAATTGTTGAACCATTACAAGCCAGCAGTGCTGGTCTCTTCTGCAAGTACAGTCAGTTAGGACCTATGAATTCGAAATCACCAATTGGGCCACATGTTAATTAGATTCAAATAAATAACATAAGTTTTAACTTTAATTTAGTTAGTTACTTTGTTACCTTGCTTTTTAACAAAATAAATTAAATTTGGCCAAAATAAAAAAAAATGGAAACAGAAAGCATCATTGAAAGGAAAAAAAAAAAAGCTTAAATTATTCTTCCATTGTGGTTCATACAGGACAGTTTCATCAATTAGTTAATATCATATCGGATCATATAAGAATTTATTGGGCTGACAACAAGCAAAACTTCTGTCCATAAAATCAGCCCAGAAATCAGATATAAGAGTATTAAAAAAGACAGGACCTCATTGAACAGATGCTCTCACAGTGTAGTCCAAAAACTATGCACTTTGGAAACAGAAGATATATCCAGGAATAAGGGACAACAAAAACTTACACCAATCAATACTTTTCGAGCATCCTGCAGCTCATCGTTGCTCTTACGCTCTTTAACAATTAGTGTTTGGTTCAATGTCCCTATCTCTCGGAGTGACTGTTCCTTTTCTCTTAATTCATTATATAAAACATCCATCACATTCAAAACTTCAGAATCTCCATCATCTTCCATGTGCTTCATGACATTTAGCTTTCCTTTCAGTTGGTGAATCTCCAACTCCAGTTTTTGTTTCATATCCAATTGTTTTTCAAGCTGGATAATTTTAGCATGGAGTTCTTCTTTTTCGCGCTGGATGAACAAATAGTCAAATAGCATTAACAATTATAGATTCTTGTAATATAAACAAAGCCTCAAAACAGGTTATGCAAACCTTCTGATCTGCAGCCAGTCTCAGAATATTTTGATTAGCCTTCTCTTGCTCACTAGCAGCAATTTGAAGAGAGCTGTTTTTCATTGCATTCTGAAAAGACAATTAAATGAGGATTGTCAAATAAAGCTATCTTACATGCATCTTAATCATGCCAATATTATTAAATAGTCCCAACCACTCGGCAAAAAAGAAAAAACGATGCCAAACTGTTCAGAGATTCTTCAGAATAATAAAATAAAAACAAACTGAAAAATCTTTATTTGGAGTATACAGGGGAAATGGTAAAACTAGAAAAGTCCCCGGCAAAATTCTATTGCAAACACCTCTAAACTGTTGGATCTTACTTTCTCCCTCTTTTCCAAAAAGTTCATCCCATAAATTGCCAGCCTAGCATATGACAACCCAATGGCGTTCATTATTGTTCAATCATCACACGTAGCATAAGCTGGTTCAAGAACAAATTATGCATGATGTAAACAATGATCATTGAATATAGTATAAAGTTAAAGATTTACTGAGACTAAGAAACCATGCAACGCAATGAATTTATCAATTATGAATAAAATACACAGCCTTCAACCAGTACTACTACTCCAGTAACCATTATGATTACATTTTCACTATTCTTTAACTTAACTCCCAATGAAGTCAATTTAAAACTGTTTCAAACCAATCAATTTAAAACTAATTCAAACCAATCATTTGACAAAAATATTAATCATGTTAATAAGTAAAACTGAAAAAAGTTAACCTTGGTTGCAAACTCTTTTTGAAGTTGTTAAAAAAATCTAAAGTCATCTTAGCAACTAAGCACCCCTGTAAAGTATTTTCTCCTTCAATCTTCATTTTGCAGCATCTTAGAAAAGAGGTAACAAAATAAAGAAAGCATCACACCTCCTCGATCTCTTCCTG
>JASCZI010151043.1:149475-168984 GCA_036250425.1 Stylosanthes scabra | reverse complement strand
AAAGTCTCTTGAATCTTGGTTGGACGAGCCAGCCAAGTCATCTAAAGAAAATGAAACAAACCAAAGCCGAGCTCGTAGATCTTCAGCCAGAATAACAATTGGAAATCTTAGAAGCCGAGTTAAACCCAAATACTACTCGCTTTTAGATCCAACAAATGGAAATGGGTTGAAAGTGAATTATTCATTTTCAACTGAGACTTCTAGTGTATCCTCACATCTTGTCTCCCTAGAAGTATTCTTTGAGAATTGTTCTTCAGAGCCCATGTCTGATATAGTCTTAATAGATGAGAATTGTAGCAAAAGCTCAGATTCTAGTACAAACCCGACACCATTGACAACAGAAAAGTAAGTTTCAACATTCCCTTGGCATCATCTGTTTAGTTCTTTTATAGTTAGGCATTTATAGATTTATTTGTTTGTTCCAGTACTTCAAAAATCCATACTGAAAATCCAGCTATGGTTTCCATGGAGGACATCCCTTCTTTGGAGCCTGGTCAGACAGAAAAACGCACTCTACTAGTTCGCTTTCATCATCATCTTTTGCCTCTAAAACTGGCTTTATTTTGCAACGACACAAAATTCCCTGTTAAGTTAAGGCCCGACATTGGATACTTTATAAAACCACTTCCAATCAGCATTGAAGATTTCAGGGATAAGGAATCTCACCTTCCAGGGATGTTTGAATACATAAGGAGGTATGTTAGCATGTAAATCTTAGAACAATTTGCATCTAGCTGCTGGTTTCTTTTTGTTACTCACATTTCATCCGTGGAAATTCTAAATTTGATTTTTGTGCATTAATTTGTTCCCAGTTGCACCTTTACTGATCACCTTATAGAGTTGAACAACGGCAGCAACTCTCTGACAGAGGACAAATTTCTTGTGATCTGCGAAGCCTTAGCACTAAAGATGATGAGCAACGCAAATCTCTCTCTGGTATCTGTAGATATGCCTGTTGCTTCCAACCTTGATGATGCATCTGGTTTGTGCTTGCGTTTCAGCAGTGAGATCTTGAGCAGTTCCATGCCATGCTTAATTACAGTCACTGTTGAAGGTAAATGCTCGGATCCATTGACTGTTTCTGTAAAAGTCAATTGTGAAGAGACTGTATTCGGCCTAAATTTCTTAAATAGGGTTATCAATTTCTTAGCTGTGCCATCAGTTACCAGCTCATAAGTTTGATATCTGATGGGAAATTCACAAATATTGATGTGTGGAAAGTACTTGGAAAAACTTGAGGAGTGTGGCTACTCGTGTGGGATTTTTTCTTCGGTGAGTTATTTCGCTTTTGGGGATTGGAGTGGTTGTAATTTAACATTGTATTGATAGTCATTTACTTTTCACAGAATTTGATGTCTTAATCTCAATTATTCTTAGTGCTTCCATTAAGTTTTTGCTAGCGGTAAGTTTTCTGGTTTATGATTGATTTTGCAAGCAAACATCAGGCATCTTGCATGACCAATTCTGCGCAATTGGCATTGACGCATACGTTGTACTAAACTGCAATTTATACGAGTAATTTAGACGTCTCTACTCTCTAGAAATTTTAGTTGTTTTATTAAAAGGGTGTAATGGTTCAAACAAACTTAGAAAACTTAGCTTAAATTTTATGTAGATAAACTCTTGTAATACAAACTTGAATACTTCATGCGCAAATGTTATTTGAATAGTGTATTTTCAAAATAATGCCTTTATTATCTATTATTGCCTTATTATTCTAATAAAGGATTTGAAAAAATGTCTCTGTTTTTTATCAAGCATTTTTTGTTTTTTTAATTATTATTTCAATTAAAATTTGCCAATTGTAGTATTTATATTGTCAGTAATTTGCATAAGTCGTAGCCATCGTTTTATCTAGCAGTGATTTAATGTTAAAATGATAATGCTAAAGAGTGAAGAGCACTTGAGTGGTTGATGTTCCCAGCAATGTAAACGAATATGCACATCCACACGCAAAATAATAATAATAATAATTTAAAAAATAAAAAATGCAATGGAGACTCTTTTTTAGACCGTTAAATTACAATCTCAATGAAAAAATAGAGTAAGTTGGACAGAGAATAAATGAGGAAAAACATAGACCTCTACAACAAGGCAACATAAATCCCCAAAAAGCAATCATCAAATTAGATATACTAAGCAAATATTTTGTGTGTAGATGTAAAAAGTAGATGGTTGGCAACCTCCGACATGAAAATAACTAAATAAAATAAAGTTTGCATTATTTTGCATGCAAACTACTGTTGGATTAATTTACACAAGGCTAATTGGTTTAGTGTAAGTGTAGGACTGTTAGTATTATTATGTATTTATGTGAGAGGTGGATTTCCACCAACTTATGTTACATTACATCAAATGGGTATGAGATATCGGAATTGAGATTCATATGATTGAAGTTCTACCATTTTAGAAATAGGGTACTTAGTTTCTCTTATTAAGCACTCCATCATGGCTCTCTTGAATGATCCTGAACGTGGCAATTGGCTGTATATCCATTCAAGTAGTGACTCCATGTCATCTGCAAAATCTTCCATATGCCACTGCAATAGCTTTGGCACTATTATCTTCCTCTTGTTTGTGATTCCCACTGAAGCTTCCAAGTACTCCACTTTTGCCCTCCCTAATTCGTTCACCACTTCCTCTGAACTGTACACCCTTAGCTGCAAATAAATTTACACAATGTTTTCATAACTCTTTCTGATGGATCCAATCTTTATTCAAATACATTGATTTATCAATCATCTTACCGCCGGCGACGACCAAGTGCCGCGACAAAGAGCAAAAGTGATGTTGGGTTCTGGATACCCCAAACCATAAGCATGCCGCAATAGCACTTCCTTCTCGTCCACCGGACCCTGTTAATCTTTGTGTTAACTATATGTATTCTTTGAATAATGTTATTTTTTTAGTGTTTAATTCTTCTTGCAATCATCTTAGTTTATGAAATCCATTCTACTTATTAGTAAAGTACACTGCTAGTTAGGCTGCGTTTGTTTTTGGAAACATGAATACTGATGAACACAAACTTGTTTAATGATAGAGATATAGACACTAGACACATTGTATTTAGCACAATTTTTATTATCTTTGTGTCCACTTTTGATCGAAAGACATTGATGGACGAATTTGGAAGGATGGACACATGGGATTTTTAATAAAAAAAATTTATCATTTTACCCATAAATCTTTTTTATTATTTCACCATTATCACTTTTTAAAAGGATAAACATAACTTTTACATTAAATTTTAGCCTTATTCTTGAGTGTTATGTACATTATTGCCAAACACACTATATAGACATTAAATTTTAGCGTCTATGTCCTCATGTCTCTATTTCAGTGTCTTGTTCTATCATGTCCCTGCAAAAAGAAGAATTGCCTTTAAGGTTTAGGGTTTATGCGACTTACCTGTTTCGATTCATACGGATGCCGAAGAATGAAGTGTTCGATAGCCAGAGCATTGAGTACTATCCCACCAACATTGATTGCTGCCTGCATCAACAACATGTAGCTGGACAATTAATATTTGCTTGATAACTTCATTTCTGAATTACCATTTATCATTAGTATTTAATGTGTACCTTATTCATAAGACATAACAGTTTATCATTTGTTGAAGGAAGCCCATGATCAAGAAATGCCTGAAATTACATCATAAAATAAAGATTCTAAGATTTACTTACTATAGAGATGATAGGTAAAGTTAAAGTTGAATATAGGCTTGAATTGAAATGCCTTACAGTACATTCATTATGCAGGCATTGTATATGTTTATCCAGAATGCCAATTTCTGCTTGTAGCTCAAGAAACTCAAATCCACATCACATAGCTTATGCATCAAGCTCCTCAATTTCTTGAATGCTGGTAAGCACTGAGAGAAACGGTTAATATCCAATGAAGTGCTAGTGACTTGAATCAAGTGCTTGTAAGGTCCAACATCCCTTGCAGTGCAATCTAAATCTGAAGAAGTTCCATAAGGATCATAGTAAGAGGCATTATTATTGCCATTTGAATGGAATGATGAAGGTGTCCTGCAGCTGAATCCTGTGGACTTCATGCATGATGAGAGAGTAATGAGTCTTGGCACAGTTTCAGATTCTTCTATTCTGTTTCTGTCCAATGATGATGATGATGATGGCCGGTTCAGTTCAAGAAAAATCCCAATCAGACATTTTACAAGTTCCTCTGACAATTCATTTGGTTTCTCAATGCAAGTTTCTATTTGCATTGGAAACTGTCTTGGGATCTTTTGAGTGCTCCTTCTTGCTGCTTCATATTCTGTTTACACCACCAAATCACAAACAAAATGGTCACAAAATTCATCAACAGAGTAAAGATAATTAGATAACAAAAGAAAAAAATTACTGTTAATTAAAAAATAAATTATATGCATTATAAGTTTAACATTATTTTTAGCCCCCGCTTAAAATAAAAGTAGGTTTTACTAACTTTATTTAAAATTCAATCCGATTTTTAAATTTCGCTAACTTTTATGTAAGTAAGAATGACATATTAGATTTGTGTCTACACAAGAATTATGACTTTTTAAAATGATTATCTAACTCTAAATTTTAATAATTTTTAATCTCGATCGTCTATTTATAAGTTTACTCGTCTCGCTCGGGCATAAAAACAATTTTCTCGATACATAAATACAAATAAAAGAGCTCATTAGTTGTGAATTTTTTTTTTTACCATTTGACTTTCTTGGCATGGAAAGTAGGGTATGTATATCCCATGATGAACTTAGAGAAGGTCTTGTATCTCTTGATTTCCTTCCTTTGGTGAAGACTTGATAATTATTATGTGAACTGCATCTATGCTCAGTAATGATTGGTCCATATTCTGATGAACCTTGGAACTGCTTCTTCTTTCTATGCTGAATTATTTCCAATTCTCTCTCTTGGTACAATCTAAGTTTCAGTTCCTTAACTTTTCTTTCAAGCAAAACTATCTCCTCCTCAACCATTGCCAATTCTTCAAGAAGCTCATGAACCTGCATATAAATTTTGTTGTTTTTTTCTCCAAAATATTTTTTTTAAGAACTAAAATAAAAATATTTATATATTGATTTGATTATTACCTGAGGTGGAAAAACAGATGGAATGAGTGGAAGAGAAAAAACAGGTCCTTGAAGAGCACAACGTAACACCCTATTCATTGCTTGTTCTCCCTTCAACTGAGCTTGCAATATCACAACCTATATATACAAGAGTGTAATTATTAATTAATTGATCAAAGATAAAGAAAAATTGTTCAAATGAACCTCAAACATTATTAGCCTTAGCTATTCATTAATCTCTTTCATGCATTTTATTGAAAGGTTTCTACTAAGTTATCCTTTAGATAGTTTATGGTACATTTGGTTTTATTTTTTATATTTTCTGTGTTCACTATTTTTTTTCTTCACAATTTAAGAAATAGAAAACGCAAACCAAACACATGAATTGAAAACTTTCTAACCTCTTTCTCAAGCTCTTCTCTTTTCTGGAGCTCTTGGCTTTTCTCCATTAGATAGTCTTCGAATTTCATTTGCTAACAATAACATCAACAAAAAAAGTCAACACATATAACGTTGACTTTTAATTTAGGTGGTATTCTTTAATCTTTGGTGTAAGGTTGGTCATTCGCTATAAAGAAGTTTTTATATAAATGAGATGGGTGCTAAGTGATTTATATAACTTCAGTAGTTGCTGCCATTAAAGTATTAGTTAGGTACAAAATTGGAGAGGATATACTTGCTTTCAAAGCGGTTGTGGGGAAAAAAAATAGAAAAAAATAAAATATTGTACTAAGAATGTGCGGTGGATTGGGACAGTTGGGAATAATAACAAGCATTTGGGTTTAATAAGATTTTGCATTGCATGGAAATCCCATGAACATTTTTTCCATTTTTGGTAGAATTGTTTGTATGAAAAGTTTGATTCATAATTGAAGGTGGTGACGTGAAAGACATGAATGAGATGGTGGTAACATGAACATGAAACCCATCAATGTAAAAAAGCTTTGTTTATTTTTTAAATTTCTGAAGAAATATACAATTTTTTTTAATTTTCAGAAAAAAATGAATAAAATTTAACAGTCGCCGTCTGTGGGGATCGAACCCACGACCACGTGGTTAAAAGCCACGCGCTCTACCGCTGAGCTAAGACGGCTTGTGATTCTATATTTTCATAACATATTTATATAATTATGGAATGATAAATAAATTGAAAAAGGGAAGCACTAATGTTTTGAAATGATTATTTATTTTTACTGTATAACAAGATTAACTGATTTATATGTTAAAAAATTAATTAAATTGTGATAGTTAGATAAAATTAATTTCATTCGTTTGAGGATAATATTTGTTTATTCACTACTAAAATTCATTTACTACATTTCTTTTTATGCAAAAATTATTATTTTTCTTATAGTATGTGTTTTTTACTTTTTTTTATTAAAAAAAACAAATTTGGAGAATTATTTTAAAATGAAATGAATATATAATAATACATTAGCGTTTGTTGCCAATTGATGGTGTCTTGAATAGATAACTGATAACGAGAAAAATATTTGACAAATGACAAGAATAAATTAATTAGAGGAATGTTACATCCTAAATTGATATTAAAGAATGAAAACAACATGGTATTAGAAAGTGAACAACTTTGTATTATTACATAATGCCATCCTAGAAGAACATCAAGAACATCTAAGGCTGCATACACTAATATGAACATGCTAGCCTTGTTACTTGCTAGTAGGAACTTTCCTTCCATCCTCCAATATCTTCATCAATAAATTTCTGTTCAACCTATGCCAAAAACAAAATAATAATAAAAAAAATCAACTTCATTACTTTATAAATGAGGTGAATATTCACATACAATCGATTTTATGTGAAATTGTTTATTAATAATTGTTAAATAATTAACATATTTGATTAAATCGTTATCTAATAATTTTAAAATATCAGTTCACATGAAATTAACGATATGTGAGATTTCATTTTAAGAATGAATATGCAAGTTAAGTTGAGGTTTAAATTACCTTAGGGTTAGGGGTAAAAGTTATAGCAACATCAATTTCACCACAATATGAGTTGTTTTCACCAATTACTCTGTACTTTAGAGATTGTAGCTTAGCTCCTCCATTCTCTATACCTTGGGCCAATAAATCTTTAACATATATTCTGCATATTCAGTAACCCATTTCTCTTTCAAATCATGCATGAACAATATAACATACTTAATAAGAGATTAAGTAGTTACTTATGAGTTATGAGTCTCATCAGGCTATCTTTATAGATTGATAGATAAGAATTAAAGAGATAGAAAGGATAGTTTTGGAATTAAGTGATAGAAATATTACATGGCTTGGCCAAGAAAATCATCCTTAGAAAAAGTGTCCTTGTCCATGATTTTGAGGATAAGCTTGTATTGATCCCCAGATGCACTTGGGTACTCTGCTCTGAATATAAATTTCTCATTCCAAACTGGGTTTCTTCCCTGCCCTGTTCCAAACAAAACCATTATTAGAAATTGCATATAAAATTATTTGAAATATTCCGAGTGTTCTTTGATACGATAATTCAGTGATTTTAACTGTTAATTTTAATCATGTAGATAATTTACGATAATTTATATAATTGAGATCAACGGCTAAAACCGCTAATTGCGTGCGCTCTCTCTATTAGAACATATTTTCACCATTTGAAATATCAAATGTGTAAGATTATTTAGGCATGAAGTTAAAATGAAGTTGAATATGCCATGTAACTAACCATTAGCAACAGTGCTCCTCTTCTCTTGCCCTTTGTATTGCATCACAACATATGGATCTATTTTACCTACTAAGCACAAAAAATTAAAATAATAAAATAAAAAACCTTGTTAGAACAATGTTTAATAACA
This sequence comes from Stylosanthes scabra, assembly GCA_036250425.1. Classification (NCBI taxonomy): domain Eukaryota; kingdom Viridiplantae; phylum Streptophyta; class Magnoliopsida; order Fabales; family Fabaceae; genus Stylosanthes; species Stylosanthes scabra. Next base: position 161,089 of record JASCZI010151043.1, on the reverse strand, counting down.
TAGAATTGCATAGCTTGAACATACTAAGAAATAATTAACTAATACCATCCATTTTTAGTATTGAAAAGGAAATAATTAGCACAAAAAAATAATTTGGTTAAAGAGAACCGATTAAACAAAATAATTGATCATATTCTAATTAATGAAGGAATAGAAATGATCAAATGAAGAAGACACATACATAAGCAATGAAAGCAAATAAAGGAAGTAGCAATGAATCAAATACCAAAGAAATCAGTGACTTTGAGGTCCTTTGCTTTGAGAAGCTGCACCTCCATCAACCCAATTGCCATCTCCTTCAGAGTTCAAATTCTTCAAATTATTTCTCAAGATTCTAAATCAGCAAGTGTATAGGGATAACTTGTTTGATTGGTTTATAAAAAAAAAACTCAACAAGCTAAGAGAACAATATATTATTTAAAGAATTTTAGAAAATGAAAAGAATGAAAATTAAAAGTCCACTTGCATATACGCGCTTAGTCTTCATATTTCCAGAACCAATTCAATTGGCATTAGGATTTAGAAAAATACTCAGGTGACTTGGTAAACCTTAGTTGCCTATAAAAATCCAAAATTAGAGTATTAGAGCCACACATCACGTGTTAATTTTTGTTTTTTTTGGTTATAAATACTTAAATATGCTCCCCTTTTTTCTAATAAAAAAGGGCATAACACTGTTTCATTAGAAAGAATTATCCACCCCGGGCATTAAAAAAAACAAAAAAAAAACTTTAGGTTCAAATTAAAGAAAATTAGAAATTGAGGATAAAAATAATCTTAAATCAAAGTAGTCACGTTCTAGTCAGATTCCGGTCACCAAAAAAATACGAAAATGTCACACAAAAAAATAGTTGGATTTCGAATTAGTTATCAACCTGTTGAGTTGGGGAATACCGTGAGAAAAAAAAAAGTTGTCGAATTAATTGACAAAAATTACAAAGATAACATTAATTATTTTCTCACTTTATCATTATATCAATCTCTCCATTCTAGTTTTTTTTTTTTTTTGAACATTCTAGTTGTTTTTTAAAAAAATTGTACTATTTTAAACAAATTTGAAAAAGGAAAAAAAATCATTTAAGGGGTTATAATAATGATCGGCCAAAATCTTTAATGCTCAACTAAACTCATTCCTTGCTTTGTTATTAACGAATTAATGAATTATTAATTATGAAGTGCTTTCGTCAAAGAATGTGATGTGGCCACCAGCCCACCATCGGTATATTTGACAGATTACATTAGATGTTCTACAATAATGCTATACGTGTCTAATTAAGTTAATCTCAATAAAAATAATTTTCATCATTAAAAATGTGTAATATATATTATGCAATTTTGTTGAATTTCGTTGACAAACAAACTTGTACTTGTAGCATTTTTCAGATAATCATTCAAAGTTTGATAACAATCATAAAAAACACTCTGTTATCTATTTCAGTAAAATTATATAAAATTTCTATAACGATTTATTGATTTTGATGCTTTAGAAAGAAAGAAAAAAATTTTGAGCGGGTCAAAAAGGAATAAAAAAGAATATAGCCTTTCCTATATATCCTTTTGAAGTGCAAGAGAATTTCTTTTATTTAGAAAAAAGTTAGCAATGATGTAGGGAAACTGCCCCAGGAAAATGTTCAAGTTCATTGAAAAGTTAAAAGGGATATTCGATTCCCCTTATCTTCCTGCTTGACCACAAATTAAAAAAACAGAAAATATAAGAACTAAGATGATTTGAGAACAAATATAATCTTATTTTTACTTGTGCGAAGAATATATTATTATAGCTCACTCTCCAATTTGCTCCTTATAATATTTTCGGAAAATTTGATAGCACTCTCTGTGTTATTTTATTTTCGAATTATAACTAATAAAATAAAACTAAAAAAAATATCCACCTAATCAAGAACTACATTGGCCAATCATATACGAAACCAGAAAGAAAAAAACACAATTAACTATTAAACTAATTTGAATGTGTAAGAAAATTAGAGGAATTAGAACTTACCGAGGTTTACACGGGTCTTCAGATTACACATTTAAAATATTAACATATTTAAAAATTGATATTTTTGTATCAAAAAGGCCCGTCTAGCTCAGTCGGTAGAGCGCAAGGCTCTTAACCTTGTGGTCGTGGGTTCGAGCCCCACGGTGGGCGTTATGTTTTTCATTATTGGTTTTGACGTGTTTTTCAGATGTTGAACACAGCTAACAGCAGATGCACTGCTTCTGCATCCATTTCAATAACCCACTCTTCTTAAGTCCAACATCTCGTGCTATTTTCAAACCATATATATAGTGGATTCCCCATACTGCCTCAAATGATGTACATATACCCTATATATGTGTACATTTGAGGGTATACCAATGTTTCCTAGAGAAGAAAATAGAGGTTGAGGTGCAGATTGGTTGGCAAAGAACCGTATTAAACCATTTACTATGACTCCAGGTTTTCATCTTGTAGATAAACCAAAACATATAAAATTTTAAATATACAAAAATATAAATATGTTCCAATATAAATTTTTGGGTCCAATCCGTCCAAATCAGCGGTTCTGCACCCTAACCGTAACCGAATTGGATTAGGCAATAGGCACTGGTTTTCGATTTTTCCAGTTGGACCGACAAGTCCGGTTCCATTTTCAAAACCATGCAACAATGATATAATCTTTAGGCCGTTAGCCCGATTTGAATTAAAAAATAAAATAAAATAAAAGTTATAGGGCCAGTGTTTAAGTGAAAAATTGTTCAAGAGGGTATTTGACAAAGCATCTGTCAACATTCTAGGTTAAGTTTTAACAGAGAATTTCACAATATCCAACTTGCTACACAACACTAATAGATCTTAAGAACACACACTAACTCAATAGATACGCAATTTTGTATATGTCCTGATAAAGAGACGGAAGTGGTACAGAATCTGCAGAATGCAGCACATTGCCAAATACCTGCAACATATATAAATCAATAAATGCATTATGAAAACCATCAGCAAATTAAAACACAAGCTGAACCAAATCTAGCATATGGAATACTAGTCTTAACTCTTATGTCTTAAAATTTTACCTTATCTTCATCTTCAATGTCTGGGAGACAAATCAGGAGACCTTGATCTAGATCTGGATCCAGGTGGTGACCTCGATGGTCCGCGTCCAGATGACTTCCACTGGCCTTCATCAGCCTCAGACTTGTATGTAGATTTCCTAAGTACAAGATAGTATACATTGTAAGAACATCAGACTATCAGAGAAGAGGCAGAAAAAAATAAAAAGAAAATCTTCGACTTCAGAAGGTAAATAATAAAATGGAAACTCACTCTGGATACCCGTTGCTTTCATTCGGATCAACACCATTGCCAAAATCTGGAGTATATGATCTGCGCTTCTGATCAGCATCTCGCTCCCTAGGGGGGCCTCTTGGCGAGCGAGGTGATCTAGAGTGTTCGGCTTGCCTTCTAGGGGAAATAGAGTAATCACTTTGCCTTCTTGGGGCAGGAGAGTATGATCTGGTACATGTCAATTCAAATCATGAGTACATGCTTCAGTGGAAATACAAAATTAAGATACTAGGGGTATCTAAAACTTACCTTGAGCGATATCTACCTCTAGAACCACCATGATAAGGTGGAGAGCGTGATACTGAGCGAGACCGAGAGCGCCCTAATGGAATCAACATTATGATACACACAAGTCACCAATCTTAATAAGCAATGAACTATGTAAACATTTCAAAAAAAAGATGATTCAATTTTAATTTTTTAAATGACAGTACCATAATAAGACCTTCGCCCCCCATAGTTCGCTGGTCCTCTGCAAAACACAAAAATTTCAGCTATACATCTATAAGACAACACTTCAGCTACAAGAGCGCTTTAACCTTTTGTTTTTTTTTGGCACCCGCTACATAATAGGGAAAGATGTAGTGGTGAAAAAGAAAAGATACCTCCTAGTCCTTTGGCGCATTTCCTCTGGTCTTTTTCTTGTTTCAGCTGCGACAACAACAGATATTTCCCTTCCAGCAAAGATTTGTCTGTTCATATGGTACTGTGCCTCTGAAGCATCATAAGAATCCACAAATTGCACAAACGCAAAGCCTCGAGGTTCTCTGTATGGGCAAAAAAGCAGAGCTTCATTCTAACACTGCTAGAAAAACATGGGCAGACACAGATTGTAGTATACGTTGACTAGGCAGAATTTGCATACCCAGTAACCACCTCAAATCACAATACTTAGTATAACTTTCTTTACACAACTTATTTAAGGCTCTCTGAGACATGAACACAACCTGTGGAAGCTGGATTTCCTAAAGCAGCTAAAATTCAAAAGCTTCGTAGCAGGGCCCTTTTTTTCTTTACATTGACAAGTAGTAAAGTATCTTGAAAACTCTTCAACATTCTTGTATTTATAAGAAGAACTTGAATTGAACGCTCCCCAAGAAACAAAAAAAAAATCTTGTGAGCACACGAAGCCTTCACTTCAGTTTGTACAAGGAACCAACCAACCTTCCATCACATCAAACTTGTGTTCAATGTGTAATTAAATAGTTTCTCTTCATATGAAGATTAACACACTTGGGGGGAAAAACTTGGTCAAATGTGGGGCTTGGATCTTGTTTTAACTTCCAATTTCAAACAAACATAACCCCCTGACAAACCATTCCAAAATCAATCCACAATCAAATAATCAATACCAGTCACCTTGAAACAAAAGAAAAGAAAAAGAAAAAGCTCACAGTGAAAAATCACCCCAACCCAGTTCTTTCACAATTCACATACTCAATCAATCAACCTAACTACTTAAACTTCTCCAACTAATTTGAGAAAAGGAAAGATAAACTCAAACAGATTATTTGCATAATTTCACAAAAAAACAAGAAAGCACATCTAACACAAGAACAAAATTGATCACTTTCTGATTCCTTCAAAATATAAATCATGAAGAAATGCACCAAATAACGAAAAATAACTAACCCTGAGTAATAATCCTTGGGAATGTAGACATCACGAACGGGTCCGAACCGCTCGAAGGGGACACGAAGCTCCTCGGGCCGGCAATCGAGGGGAATGTTGCGAACAAGGAGGCTTCCATTGTTGTTATCCCTACCGCGCCTCCCGCCGCCGCCGCCACCACCACCACCGTAGCCCCTCCTAGAGGGAGGAGGTGGTGGTGGAGGAGATCGTCCCCTGCCGCCGTAGCCTCTCCTCGGCGGACTGTAGTATCCTGGACTGTGCCTCCGCATCTTCTTCTCCCCCCTTTTTTTTGTGCCCTAAAATTCAAAATCACACAAAAAAGAAAAAGGAGTCATTTTTCGGAGTTTTATGTCAGGAATTGGGGAAAGAATGAAGATCTTGTTTACCTTTGACTAGAGAGGAAGTTGCAAAACTTGGTACTAGGAAGAAGGAAGAGAGCGCGTTGTGTTTGATTCGTGTGATTTTGATGGTTTACTTGAAAAATGAGAGTGAAGGAACAAAGTGGGTTTAAAAACCCTAGCGACTTGACTTGAGAGAAAGAGACCAAACTCTCATTCTTCAGCTGAAGCGCACCGTTTTGATTCTCCAATTCCTTTTACATTATTTATTTTAGAGATGCATTATATTTGCACATCAAAATTACTCACTCGATATTTATACATGAATACATATATAGTTTTACAACAATTAGAGTTTATTTTTAGAGACTGAAATTGAGATTGAGGAATTAAAACTCAGTATTGTATTTGATGAACAAAGATTAAAACTAAAATTTAATTCTAAATCTCCAAAATTTCAGTATTTCAAATATATCTAGATAGTGGGAACTAGGGACTGAGAAACTAAAGACTAGAACTAAAACTTTAATAAATATTTTTTTACTCAAATACTCTCATTCAATATTAAAGTTTCTAATAATAACATTTGTTTTTCATCCATCAACTTAATTTAATCTGTATCTCTCAGTTTACTTAATAAATTTTAAACCAAACACAACAACAAACATAATTAAGTCTCAGTCTCCCAATTTCAATCTCTCTCTCAATACACCCTGATAACCAATAAAAATTCAGTCAATATCAGCCAACAAATAAAAAAAGAATATGTTTTATTTCTTTAGATTTCAGATGTTCTAATTTTTTGATTAACTGTTGGTTGCTTTAGGTTTCAGATGTTCTACTAACTTTTATTGTGGATGTTCTATAAAAAGTAGTTACGAACATTCTAATTTTTGTTGTCTGATTTGTTGGTTAGGAAAATATTGGTAACCTATACAATCTCATAGTTTTATCATTTTTAATATCTATTTTATATTTTAATGTATGTTATACACTAATGGCTGATTTTTGTGTGCAAATAGCATAACTCAAAGCATATTTTTTCGTAAGTTTATTAAAAGTTTAAAAAATACCTTGAGATTTTATTATATTTTAATTTTATCCAAAACGAATTGCATCAAATATATCCTAGTAGCTAAATTTTTAAAAATTTTAGGACAAATTCAACAATAATATTTGATAATTAAGAGTGAGTAATATAACTTTATTCTTGATTCTTTTTGGTGTCTGTTTGTACCCGACTCCTGAGCCCAAAGAAGAGGCCCACCTTTGGCCTATTTCAGAAGGCCCACTTGACCAAGCATCACAGAACGCAGAGCTGACCCATTCGGCCCACATGCCGCCAGAGTGCCCGACTTGTGAGGGGAGGTCGGATACGATCGACCTGTAGCAGAGAAATCGCCCACATGACCGACAAGAATGATATTGGGCCAACAATAAGGCCTAATAGACGTCCAAACCCAACCCGTCGTGCATGGACCGACCCGACGTGTTCTGCAAGAATGGGGGACGGCACGATCTCTCCTTCGCAACGGAATAGGGACGTGCCCTCATGCACGACTCCGAAACCTTAGGACGTGCACTTCTCCATTTTCACCACTATAGGTATACTTGTCCCTATAAATACCCCATGTGCACGTAGGTTTGAATACACTGAACACACCACTCTACTATACATGAATTCTGCTTAAACTCTGTCTGACTTAAGCGTCGGAGTGTTTTGCAGGTTCTCCCCCCCTCCCGCCTGTTTCATTGGAGATTCATCAATTGGACTCATTGCAACAGCCCAAGCTTGGAGCGGACTGGGCTCATCAGGTTCTGCATTCACCCCGGAACATTGGTGCCGTTGCCGGGGACTTGATTTTTCGAGTCTTGACAAATGGTGGATCGCCAAGAAGATGGACATATAGCTTCAGCTTCAGAGTCCCAAAACAACTCCAGAAGTAGAGACCATGGGGCATCAGGAAAGCAGCCTTCCCCAAGGAAGTCGTGTCCGCCTCCGCGACGTTCTGCGGAACCCCACTCCAAACCAACTCACTATGAATTTATGGGCTTGGTTAACGGGCACAACGGACGCCTTGATCGATTGGAACAAGAACTGGCACAACAACGTGTGGTAGAAAGGAAGCTACAAGATGAGTTGCGTTGGAGAAGAGATGCTGAAGAAAAGATCAAGAAGTTGGAAAAAGGATTGAAGCAGAAATGGGTACGACGAGAATATCAATATTCCGACCTGCACACCCTGGAGACCTATTTTCTGAAGAGATCATGAAAGCTGAAGTCCCCAAGAACTTCAAGAATCCAGATATGGTTTTATATGATGGCACATCCGACCCCTGCTACCACCTCAGCAACTTCAGAAGTCCGATGTACCTAGCAGGCGCCTCAGATGCAACTAGGTGCAAAGCTTTCCCAACGACATTGACCAAAGCGGCGCAAATCTGGTTCGATTCCCTGCCGCCAAGGTCCATCACGAGCTTTGAGGAATTAGCCAAGAAGTTTCTTACTCAGTTCTCAATTCAGAAAGAAAAAGTGAAACACGCTTCGAGCCTACTTGGAGTCAAGCAGAAAGAAGGCGAATCGTTGAGGGCTTACATGGAAAGATTCAACAAAGCCTGTTTAGAAATTCAACAACTCCCAACCGAAGTAGCCATCATGGGATTGATCAATGGCTTGCGTGAGGGACCCTTCTCACAGTCAATCTCGAAGAGGCACCTGACCTCCTTGCCGGAGGTCCAGAAAAGAGCTGAGAAATACATCAACTTGGAGGAGGCATCACAGCTCAGAAAGCCCGCTAGCGGAGAGCGAGAAAGGAACAACAAAAGAGGCGAAGGAGAGCTCGGAAAGGAAAAATACAAGAAGAGAGGGGAGGAGAAATACTCGAGTTAAGCTCGAAAATACCACTCATACACGCCACTCAAAGTTTCTTTGGTGGAGGTGTATCGAGAGATATGTAATGTGGAGAAGCTGTCCACCCCTAGACAGATCAGAAGTTGGAAGGCAGGTAACAAAGATGAGTACTGCGAGTATCACAGTGTCTACGGCCACCACACAAATGACTGCTACGATCTGAAAAATGTGGTGGAAAAATTAGCAAGAGAAAGAAAACTAGATAGGTTCATCAAGTCGGAAGGACCCTCGAGGCGTGATAATCGCCGAGGAGACAGACCTAATGATAGGAGGACGGATGACAGACCTTAGGAAAACAACACTACTCGGAGCGAAGCGAGACACATGTATACGATCTCGAGAGGATTCGCCTCTGGAGGACCATCCAAGAGCTCCCGGAAAAGGTACCTGAAACGGTTCTATAGTGTGCAGAAGAACCCAACCACACAAGAGCGGAGCAACACCCCCTCAATCACCTTCACTGATGAAGTCACCAAAGGAATCATCCCAGGACAGGACGACCCAGTTGTCGTCACAATCAAGATGGCCAATGTTCATTTCCACAGAGCACTGGTGGACCAAGGATGTTCCACCGACATCCTCTTCAAGATGGCCTTTGATAAGCTGGGGCTAGGGCGTCAAGAACTCCGAGCATACAATGAGATATTATTTGGACTTGGAGACATACCCGTTCAGCCTCTTGGCTACGTGAGTCTCTATACCACCTTTGGTGAAGAGCTGTGCTGCACCACCTTGAAGATCGACTACATTGTAGTCGATGTCTCCTCAGCTTACAACACACTGATCAGAAGGGGAACCCTCAACCGGTTATGGGCCGTGGTCTCCACTCCTAATTTATGCCTCAAGTTCCCCTCCGACAGAGGGATAACCACTTTAAAAGGAGACCAACTAGCATGAAGAAAGTGCTAAAACATACAAGTTGACAAGAAAGTCAAGAACCTCTCGGACAAGAGTTATGTGATAGAACTCGAAAGGCCATAGTCTAAAGAAAGTCCCCGACCAGAGCCGCAAGGTGAATTGGAGCAGGTACAAGTCGGCAAGGAGGATGATAAAGTTACTAGCATAGGGGCCCACATTCCCGAAGAGCTAAAACAGAGCCTCACTAAATTACTGAGGAAGAATGCCGACCTATTCGCCTAGAAAGCGTCCGACATGCCAGGTATCTCGCCAGAACTCATGTCCCACCGACTATCCGTCCGCACAGGCTCCCAACTTGTGCAACAGAGAAGAAGGAAACAAGGGGAAGAAAGGACACAAGCCATAGAAGAGCAAGTAAATGCCTTGCTTGAAGCTGGATTTATCCGAGAAGTTACCTACCCGACCTGGCTGGCAAATGTAGTCCTCGTAAAGAAGCAAAACGGCAAGTGGAGGATGTGCGTGGACTACACGGACTTAAACAAGGCATGCCCAAAGGATCCTTACCCCCTCCCCAGTATTGATGCTTTGGTGGATTCAACGTCCGGTTTCAAGTACCTATCCTTCATGGACCCGTACTCGGGATATAATCAAATCCCCATGTATGCCCCAGACGAAGAAAAAACCGCCTTCATAACTACTAAAGTGAACTACTGCTTTGTGGTCATGCCATTCGGGCTAAAAAATGCTGGAGCAACCTACCAAAGACTTATGAACAAGGTATTCAAGCAACATATCGGAGATTTAATGGAGGTCTATGTGGATGACATGCTTGTGAAAGCCAAGGCGGAGGAAGACTTACTTGAAGGGCTAACCAAGGTATTCTCTACAATCCAGGAGCATGGCATGCGCCTCAACCCAACAAAATGTGCATTCGCAGTAGAAGCCGGCAAGTTCCTTGATTTCATGCTCACACAAAGGGGTATAGAAGCAAACCTCGAGAAGTGCGCAGCCATTCAGGAGATGAAGAGTCCGACCTCTCTGAAAGAAGTCCAACAGTTAAACGGCCGGTTAGCCGCTTTATCTCGCTTCCTCTCTGGTTCTGCTCTAAAAGCTTTACCCCTCTTCTCAGTACTAAGAAAGGGCGCAAGCTTCGCCTGGAATGAAGAATGCGAGAAGGCCTTCCAAGAATTCAAGAGCTACTTATCAAGTCCCCCAATACTGTCCAGACCCAGAAATGGAGAATGCCTGACCTTGTATTTATCGGTAGCAGAAAGAGCGGTCGCTTCGACACTCATCCGAGAATATGAACTCGGACAGCATCCCGTCTACTTTACCAGCAAGGTACTACAAGGACCCGAGCTCAACTACCAAAGGATAGAGAAGTTGGCCTATGCCCTGGTGATCTCAACAAGAAGACTCCGACCTTACTTCCAAAGTCACACCATTAAGGTACGGACGAATTAGCCAATTAAAAGCATTTTGATCAAGTCGGACTTGGCTGAGAGGATGTTGAAGTGGGCGGTAGAACTTTCCGAGTATGACATCGTGTATGAACCCCGGACAGCAACAAAGGCCCAGAGCCTCGCCGACTTCGTCGCCGAGCTCGCTGACGACTGTGCAGCAAAGGACACCGATGCATGGAGTCTGTATGTCGACGGCTCCTCAAATCAAAGTGGTAGCGGAGTCGGGGTTATACTGGTCGGACTCGACGATGTCAGCCTAGAACTCTCCCTACAATTTGACTTCAAAGCCTCAAATAACCAAGCATAATGAGGCCATGATAACAGGTTTAAGGCTAGCAAAGGAAGCAGGAGCAAGAAGAGTCACGATCCATAGTGACTCACAAGTCGTCACCTCCCAAATAGCCGGGGAATATCAGGGCAAAAAGACCTAATCATGAAGTGCTATTTGGAGGAGACCAAAAGACTGTTGTCCGACTTCCCACAGGCGAAGATCCGGCACATAAAAAGAGAAGACAACAGCAGAGCTGACACATTATCCAAGCTGACAAGTACAAAACCTAGCGAGAACAATAGAAGCTTAATCCAAGAAGTATTGTACGAGCCTTCCTTTAAGAGGTCGGAGAAGGAGGTTCTAGACATCACAGGTCGTGACCTCGGATGGATTGACCCCATCCTCAACTACCTCCGATTCGACGAGCTGCCGGAGGATAGAAAGAAAGCCAGAAGACTTATCCGAGAAGCACAACACTACACACTGGTTCATGATAAGCTATACAAGAGAGGGATCTCCACCCCCTTGTTAAAGTGCGTCCCGACTGACAAGTGCCAGGAAGTTCTTAATGAAGTCCATGGAGGAATATGTGGCAATCACCTCGGGGATGGACCAACAATAAGGCCTAATAGACGTCCAGACCCGACCCGTCGTGCATGGACCGACCCGACGTGTTATGCAAGAATGGGGGACGGCACGATCTCTCCTTCGCAACGGAATAGGGACGTGCCCCCATGCACGACTCCGAAACCTTAGGACATGCACTTCTCCACTTTCACCACTACAGGTATACTTGTGCCTATAAATACCC
>JASCZI010151043.1:115856-149353 GCA_036250425.1 Stylosanthes scabra | reverse complement strand
CCCCCCCCCCCCCCCCCCCCCGCGCGCCTGTTTCATTGGAGATTCATTAATTGGACTCATTGCAACAGCCCATGCTTGGAGCGGACTGGGCTCATCAGGTTCTGCATTCACCCCGGAACAGTGTCTAAGGGGAGGCTCGAACTCGAAACCTCTTACAACGGGGGAAGGGGTAATGTTATATGAACTACACCTCATCGGTAACTTTATTCTTGATTTGTTTATATTAAAAATCGTTCTTACGAAGTTATTATTAAATTAATCTTGTATTTTTTAAAAACTTAATTGTTGGCCTGTTAGGGATATATTTGATGCAAATAAAAAATTAAATTTACAGACGAAATTGAATCAAAATAAAATTTAAAAACATTTTAAAAAATTTTAGCAAACTTAAAAAACAAAAAATAATAATTTACCATTTTATTTTTTAATTTTTGAGAAACACAATTTTTGGCTTTAGCCAACTAGAAGCTTGTTGACTCTAACACTATGTTTGGATGAAGAAAGGAAAATGAAAGGAAAGAAAATGAGAGGAATGAAGATGAGAAGAAAGAAAATGAGAGGAAAAGTAGATTTTTTATGGGTTGTTTGGACGAAGAGAAAATAAAAAAAAGAAGATGAGGAGAAAATTTTCCTTTGTTTGGATGGAAAGAAAAATGAGAGGAGAGAAAATGATAATAAAGTACTTTAATGCCCTTCATTTATTATATATAAATTATAATTTATAAATATTATGGCATGCTTAAATATTTTTTCTATTAAAAAAACTCTTAATTTTACTTTCAAAATTTTAATATATTATTATGTTAATTAAAAAAGTATTTTTTATTTTAAAAAAGAGAAAATAAGAGGAAAAAAACATAAAAAATAGAAAGAACAGAAAATAAAAAATTATGTTTTCTTTTATATTTTGATGAATAGAAAATAGAAGAGTTAATAAATAGACAGAAAATTACTATTATTAAAAATAGAATAATGATACAAAACTAATATTAAGAGCCAATTAGGGAACAAATGAATAAATGAGTATCTAAAATTGAAAAAATTATCATTCATATAATATAAAAATTATCATTTATAATTTTTTATTGGATCTTAAGTAAATATTTCCTATACTTTTTCTTAAAAATAATATATTTATCTTTATTATTTTTATTATATAGTAAAATAAAACATTTTAATTTATTTACTTTCTAATTGTATTTTATAAAAATATAAAATATTATAAATTTTTGTATTCATATAATTTTTTAACTTAATAAAATAATATTTAAATATAACTTACATAACTTATAACTATTAAAACTAATTTATAATAAGTAATAATAAAATACAAAAAAGGGCACTAGTGAAAAAACACACAAAGACAACTCTCTCTCTTCTATTTTCTCGCCTGATGTGCGATGAAAACTTTTGTGGTAGGACCCACAAATTTTTTTTCTTTCCATCCCACTTTCTTTGATAACCAAACAAGAGAAAATGGTATTTTCTCTTCATTTTCTCTCCTTCCTTTTTCTTTCCATCAACTTTCCATCAATCCGAACATAGTGTAAGTCTGAGTCAACTTTTTATTATACAGTAACATTTCGTTGAATTTTACGGGTACAAAAAAAAAACAAGAAACTCAATTCATTTATTTTACTTAATAATATTATAAAAAAATTATTAAAAGCTATTAAAAGTACAAATTTGGTTGAAAATGGACTTTAACATGAGTCAATTTTTACAACAGGGAGCAATTGTTGCTATATAAACTATAAAGGAATGAGAGAAAAAGAAATGACATGCATGTTGAAAAGAAAAAAATTATCTCCCTCACATTATCACAATTATCTCCTAATCACACTACCCTTTGTGCCTAAACCTTTTTTAGTTGTTTATTACACATCATAGTCCATGTAGATACAAAACGGACACCAAGATTCCATAGATGTGTCTCAACATTTCTCATTGTGTATCTGCATCATGTGATCATGTACACAAGGTTGACACATTTCAAATGATGCAACATAGCAAACTCCTCTATGACTTTCATTGTTAGCAATGGAGAGAGACTGCTAATCTTCTGATCATACCTTGTTCATCACATCTCTCACCATAAGAGAACTTTTTTTATGTCTGAGGCAAAAATGTTGACTACATAACCGCGAAGAGCGTTGTGAAATCAACTAGCTACTGCAAGATCCATGTTTGGGAGCTCTGTTTCCAGACTTTTGGCGTCGGTGACCAAAGGACTTTTCTGGAAATTGTTTCGCAATTGACCGCAAGCTGCATTTGCGTCAAGTCCTCGGGTTTGACGTACGCTAACAGTTATTTTATTGGACTCCAAAGCAGCCGCGAATGCTTGCACCTACCAAACAAGAAAGTTCTGGATAAGGTTTCCAAGATTATCAAATAACTGAGTTGATGAGGCAAATCATGTTGGATGGACAAACAAAAAATGAAATCATCATACTGCTTTCTTGTAAGGACGGCGATACTCCGAGCCTTCTATCGGATTGAAAGGTATCAAGTTGACATGATAACCAGGCCCCCATTCATGGAGTAGTTTGGCGAGTTCTACTGCATTATCTACCGAATCATTGATTCCCGCTGTTCAAACATAATGAAAGTAAAATACTCCTTAAATTATGTCAATTCATCAACATTTAACATATGGACGAGGAGCAACTGAACAAGTCGGCATTGAAATTTGAAATGGAAACTAAATTTATTACCTAAAAGTGCGTATTCAAAGGAAACCCGCCTGTTTGTTTCACGGTAGTATTCCCTACAATCTTTCATAAGTGCATTCAGTGGATACGATTTTGCGCTAGGAACGATTTTCTCCCTAAGTTTCTGGTTAGGAGCGTGCAGGCTGTTGCAAGATACAAAATAAAAATCACATGCTAGAAAGAAAATTATGTATACGTACATGATATATATTTTTCTAAACGAACCTAATTAAAAAATATCAGAAATTAGGGAGTGATGTCATTTTATAGAGTTATATATGAACAACTGGCTCAACGGAAAGTAAACTTGCAAGGCGGTCAGGCTGCTGCTTCTAAGGTTGCTCTGGGGATATCAAAAGATGATGGAACAGTTATATTTCCTAACAAACTTTAGCTAAAACTTTCCTAATTTCTGGCTTGATATTATGAATTTATCGCTAATATTAAATAAGTTCGTGATGCCATATTGTGACCAAAATTAACACCTTACATAATACCTACCATGCAAAAGAAAGAACTGCAGAATAGAAACAAGCACTCTCAAACATATTATAAAATATGCCGGTAAGTATGACAAACACAAGGCCTAAACTCTAAATATGCAAGAGAAATTATGTGACGTTAATTCTTGAATCAAAACTTCATTTTGTAACAAGAGAAATTACCTCACAGCTAATGTGGATTGAAGTTTGTGAGAAGCCAGCTTCTTTAATGTATTTGGAACGCCCACAGTGGAGATGGTCATCATTCTTTGCCCAATTTGGATATCCTAAAAGGAAAACACGTTGAACAAAAGCACACTTAGAAGCAAAAATTATCTACTCTCTCTTACAATAAATCTAAATATAAAAAGATGAACTGAGGAAACACATATCACATGTTCCAATGATAATGTAAGCCACGTTGAGAGGAAAGGGATAAACAAGGGTTTTGTCTGCTCTTTGTCATGCAATAAAATGTTGCTAAAAATATAATAAGAAAAATAACATCACACATCAGTGTCGTTGATTTACCTTATTCAAGCAACGGTGAGCTTCAAGTACTGCCTTCAGATTTAACATTGGTTCGCCCATTCCCATAAACACTACATTTGTCACCCTGCGGTTGAAGACCTCCTCAATTGCCATTACCTGTGTACACAATATCTGTGCATTCTAGAAACTTCTTGTCTGATGTTGAACAAAGCCAAAGAGAATGAACAATACCGTCTTATATTTATTCCTTCTTTCTCATTTCTTTTCTTTTCTCTATTTTGTTTCTTTAAGATGGATAAATTAATCTAAATGACACCAAGTAATCTATCTTGCAAACAATCTTACATCAAATTAACTACTCTATGGATGAATATGAATAAGCAATGACACAGACCTGCTCGACAATTTCATGGCTGCGAAGATTCCTTGCAAAACCTCCTTTGCCAGTGGCACAGAAAGAGCAACGCAATGGACAACCAACCTAAATACCCAAAATGCGTATTATAGTCAAAATAATAGAGAGCATAGGCAACAAATTTGCATTAACATAAACAAAGAATCGGTGTCCAGATAAAGTATACAAATGCTCCATAAAAGAAGTGAACAATAATTCATCAATAGACTATTCAAGATCCAGTGAAACACCTGCGACGAAACACATGCTGTGAGACGTGCTGAACCTTTATCCTCGTCAACTGGAATACCAACGGTTTCAACCAATCTGTTATCTTCCAACTTCAACAACAACTGCAAAATCAAATCGAAACAAAAAAAAAAAAAGTGTAAGAAATCATGGAATCATCAACAACCACCTTATGTTTGGTATAGTTAACCTAATAAAAGTTCAAAAAGATGGTGACTAAAACAACAAGAAATCATTAAAAAAAAATTTCAAAAACTACCATGTATATCATTAAATTGAGGACTGAAAATTATAAATTTCACAAATTTCATGATTCACCTTAACAGTCCCATCAGCTGCTGTAACAGTTTGAAAAATTGGAGACCGCCCCACCTTCCATCCAGCTTCCTCAAGTTCCTTCCTGAATGCCTGAGGTACTGAAATGCAATGCAATGCCAACTACAACATTTTTTTTTACAAAAAAGAAAAAAAAGGAAGGAGTTTGAAATACTCACACTGAATAAACTCTTGAATTTCTCTGACCTTCCTCTTGTATATAAGATGATAAAGCTGCTTCCCCCTAAAGCTTTGCTAACAAATTTCACAAAAGATTAATTGAACACATACATAGAAGATGTAAAAAATCATTCTTTTTGGGATTAAATGAATTAAATTGGGAAAAGATGTGATATTTACCTGACCCAAGTCGAGGGCAAGTTGTTGGAGGTCGTTTTCGGACATGCCAAGAAGAACCTGCTGCTGGGGCTGCGATTTGCGAAGCGGAGTGGAAGGAGAAGGTGCAGTGGCCATGGCCATGGCAACCGTGGAGCAAGCACGTGCGCGATCACGTGCTGGAGTGCAGAGCGCACGTGCTAGAGGCGTGGAACAGTGGTGAAGCAGAGCCATTGAAACGGCGAGCATAGTGGGGTGTGAGCTCCAGAAAGAATGAAGATAACGAAAACGATCAAGTAAATATCCAAATTTCCAAAGCCCTCAAATCTCAATGCCTTAAACCCTGCTCTTATTATTTTTTTTAATTTTTAATTTTGAATAACATTTCCATTTATAGAATTATAGATTAATTTGTTATTTTATAAAATATTAGAAATCAATTTGTTTGATAGTGTTAAAGAAAAATATAGATATCCCGTAATTGTTTAACCAATAAAAAAAAGAATATTTACTGTTTATAGAACATCTACAATGAAAGTTAAAGAACATCTGAAACATAAAATAATTCCAATTAATTTTATATTTTTTTATAAACAGATCTGAAACATAAAAACAGAACATTCAACTTAAGTTGTTGACTGAATTTTTATTAGTTATCTTGATTTTTATAAAAAATTATGTTTGGTGTTTTTATTTTATTTTAATTTATAAAATTATTTATACCAAATATATCGTGGTTGAAATTATTTTTCTCTTCTCTTTCTCGCTTTTTTTTTTTCTAAATAAGTTCTAAATCAGCAATATTACAAAAAACATGATTTATTGTTTTGGCAAGCAATTAGCTATATTTTAAAAAAAAATTGATTAAAAATATGATAATAGATAAAAATTCTAGACTTATTCATATAAATTAAAATTACTATACTAAGTTTTTCTTGTTATCTTTTCTCTATGTTTTATACTTTTATTAACCATGTAAATTTATTGTAGAATGGATGTCTAACTACACTTGATAAATTTATTATTAAGAGAATGTTTTAAATATTTATATTTGAAAAATACAAAATAAATATATTAAAACTTTAAAATTTTTATATTTTCAAATCTTAATACGGGGAGGCCAATGGTCAAAAGGTATTGGAATTATATAAGATATAGTTATCTGTTTTTAATGTTTAGACTTCAGCTTATCAAAAAAAGAAATGTTCAGACTTCAGAATTCTTATTTCCAGTTTTGTGAATTACATTAACCTTGAACTCCGACATTCACCAAAGGATATTAATAATAACAATAATAAATATAATAATAACAAAGGGAAAAGGAAAAAAAAAATTGAGCAACATTACAAATTTACAATGAGTGTCAAACTCTCAAAACTTTCATTCAAGTTTAGTGAATCTTGTCTTGTCTCTTCATATATGGTAGCTGATCTTGAAACTTGTAAGGGAAGAAATGTAGGAAGAAACAAAACATTTTTTTAAATAATATTACTGAATCAAAACCTGTACAGCGATCAGATTTCTCAAGACACGCTTAAGTTCATCATCATATACAATAATCAATTAATTAATTAATTAACAATATACCAAACTCAATAGTCAACAGGATAAGTAGTGGGAACAAATCTCATTCTTTTTGTTTGTTTGTTGTAACTGTTTCATGTTTTCTTCTATGTTGTCTAGTGCCACTGCTTCCTGAGCTATGCCTATGCCCATTCCTCTTCAAATCTTGACCTCTAGAGCTTCCCTCTCCGCTTTTCTCTTCCGAATCATGCAGATGTTCCAATATCCTCACCACCTCCTCCATCTTCGGCCGAAACCTTGGCTCCACCGATAGGCATCTAATCGCGAGGTTAGCTACTTTGGTGACCTCGCGCAGCGTGTATTGGCCTTCGATTCGAGCGTCCATGACTTGGAAGATCCTTCGCTTGCTGCTGAGGTAAGGCTTGGCCCATTCTATCAAGTTCTGTTCCCGGGATGGCCTGTTGTTATCGAGGGCACGTTTTCCGGACATGATTTCTAAGAGAACCACTCCGAAGCTGTATACATCACTCTTCTTGGTCAAGTGACCTACACAGAATGACAAAGTTACAAAAACAAGATTAGTATTTCAAGTTTAAAATTTATCATAAGACTAATTACACACTCGCGCACTCAAAACGATGATATCCTATTTTCTTCTCCTTTTTTTACTTTTTCTTTCGTAGAATCCTAAAGATTTAAACAGAAAATGAAAATGCAAACAAATCAGACACATATATAAAGATGTAAATTCGCGTTAATGAAAACCAAGAGTTGATGGATGATGCCTTAATATCTCTTAAAGATATGCGATTTTTTCTTGTTAGAAGAATGTCCTAATCAAGTTCACTATTATTAAAGTTAGGTGGAAACTCACATGTAGTTAACTTAATGTGAAGTTGATACTCTAAAACCGTTAGATGATAATTTGGTCAAACATATCAAATTATCTAACGATTCCTAATAAGAACTTCACGTGAAGTCGACTACATGTAAGTATTCACCTTAAAGTTAAGTTACATTTTGGAAAGTGATTTGTCTATTTTCAAAATTTTCAACTCATGATAGTGGTACCAAAAACAAAGACACTAAAGCCATATAAGTATATAACTCTGTCATATGTGAATGAAAATTAAAGTGAACATAAGCTAAGATAACAAGAGCTATTCCTATTGTGCAAACTTTGATACCTGTGGCCATGTATTCCGGTGCAGCATAGCCATATGTGCCCATCACCCTTGTAGAGACATGGCTCTTATCGCCTGCCGGTCCATCCTTTGCCAAGCCGAAATCAGAAAGCTTCGCATTGTAACTCTGTCAAGAACAAAAAGAAATGTCAGAAGCGTCGTCGGTATAGCCAATAAGCCGCATTAAGATCGACGAATGAGATCCACGTACCGAATCAAGCAATATATTAGAAGTTTTGAAGTCTCTGTATATCACTTTCGCTTCGTCGCTGTGGAGAAATGCAAGACCCTTAGCAGCATCAAGGGCAACCTTAATCCGAATGCTCCAAGAGAGCGGTTGAACATAAGAAGCCCCTGTAGCAAAAACGAGATGTATGAGTTCAGAGTTTGAAAGATAAACTTGGAAAGTTGAAACTAGCAATACCAGAAGGAAAATCAAATAACTTACTCCTAAATAAATGATTATCCAAACTTCCCTTGGTCAAGAACTCATACACCAAAAGCCTTTGATCATCTTCCAAGCAGTAACCAACCAATTTCACAAGATTAGGATGATGCAGCTGCCCCAAGTAATTTATCTCGGTCTATAGCACAAAAACAAGCATCCCATTAAACAAATTTAACATTTTTTACTTAGATTAAAGCCGCAAAGCATTGACAATCAATGGTAAATGACACTCACCAACCACTCACTGTGTCCCTGTACACCTTCTTGGTTAAGCCTCTTCACAGCAATGACCATTCCAGTACCGGGTTTAACCGGTACAAGCGTCTGCTCATCGATCCACCCTTTGAATACAGAACCGAAACCACCTTCTCCCACCACACTGTCGGGACGAAAGTTCCGTGTAGCGGTTTTAAGCTCAGCGAAGGTGAAGCTCTTCAAATTGGAGGATTTCAAGATCTCGCCCTCGGACCGGGGAGTCGGAGGAGCAACTATTGAGACTTTGCTGCTTAAAACACTCAAACCATCTTCTCTTCTACTTTCTTTTGAACTCACACCTGTACATATCAAACAAAAAATGAATCCAAAATATATAACCATTCTAACTAGAAACATTGGTTACAAGGACTTTTCTGCAATTAAACACCACATTGTATTGTTAAAAAGAACATGCAAAGGCTCAAACACTTCCAAGGGTTTGAATTCTAATTTGCCATCCTAACAATTGAAACAAAGGCATCATTGAATTGAAGGCAGTAAGAGAGAATCTTTGAAAGTTTTCCAAAATAAGTAATTAAAGTTTTCAAAACCCTGTGCTCTAAGTCAATATTATTATAGCTCTATTTACAATATACCTTAATTTATTCTCCATGTGATTACAACAAAACATAACTGATGAACAAGACAAAAGTACCACACAAGGACATGGTATTCAATCAAAGTAAGTTTCCTAGTTCCTTGTGCTATGATTGTGAGAGATAACTTCAGAAACAAACAAATAAGAAAAAGAAACAAAAAATCAAAACCCCATATCTCATAGCCATAGACTAAATTCTACTCACAGAAAAAAGAAACAAGTTTGGGGCATTTAAAACCCAATCCAAAGAAACCTACAAAGCTCAAGAGCAAAATTGTTAAGAGAATAGAAGAGAAAAGAAGAGAAGAGAAGAGAAGAGGAGAGTTGTTTACTACATATATATAAGAATAAGAGAGCAAAAAGTTACCATTTCGTGGAGGGCTCTCAGCTTTGATCCTTGCACTGAAGCAGCAACCCATGAAGGAATAGTGATTGAAGATCACAAAGAATCTAGATAGAGAGAGAGATAGAGAGAGAGAGAGAGAGAGAGAGAGAGAGAGAGAAGACAAGTGCAGAAGTGAAGGAACAAGTTGAGGAGAAGCTAGCTTCTATATCTGAAGTGGGAAAACAAAATAAATAAATAATAAAAAAGAGTAGTAATATTTAGGAAAAACAAAAAGAACAAAAGCTAAGGGAAGGTCCGTGAAAAGGGATATGAAATGAATAGAAAAAATGCAAAGTGTGAAAGCAACGCTATTTTCCACATGAAGGTTTAGCTGTCAGACCCGGATTTAACCAACCCCCAAATTCAATTCAATTCAATTCAATGCAAAACAACAACAACATGCCTTTTCTCTTTTGTTTTGGTTGCAGTTCGAAAGACTGAATTTTTTTTTGTAATGGGGATGATGGGATTCTTGGAAAGTTCATAGTTTTG
Source organism: Stylosanthes scabra (assembly GCA_036250425.1). Classification (NCBI taxonomy): domain Eukaryota; kingdom Viridiplantae; phylum Streptophyta; class Magnoliopsida; order Fabales; family Fabaceae; genus Stylosanthes; species Stylosanthes scabra. The sequence goes on along the minus strand of JASCZI010151043.1, from coordinate 139,488 downwards.
ACAAATATGGTCCATGACGGGGTTGACCTGACACACACCTCAACTTTTTTAAAAGATTATGTGCAAGTGGATGCAAGGGAACAAAACAACCCCTTCTTCATTTCTTTTTTCTTTTTTCCTTTTTCTTTCTTAACCAAAGACAGACAGGAGAAGGAAAAGAGTAAATTAACATGAGGGTGCGTGCTTTTGAAAGAGAGATTAAAAAATTAAGATTAGGAGATTAGATTGAAATAATGAGACTAAATTATATTTATTGTTGTGTTTGGTTTAAAATTTATTAGGAGATAGAGACAGAAAAATAAAGATTAAATTAAATTAATTGAAAAATGACAAAGATTAGTATTTGAGAAAAAAAAATTATTAAAATTTCAGTTCTAGTCTCACAATTCTCACTATAAGGAGATACTAAAAATACTGAAATTTTTTTAATACTCAAAATCAAACGCTACCTAATTGTAATAATCCACCCGTAAATCGAACATGTCAAGTTATTGGATTACCGAGTTAGAAGTTTGATCACCGAATCATTGGTCAAATCGTTAGTTTATTTATAATTAAATAATTATATAAAATTTTATTAATTTTTTTAATATTACAAGTATTTTTAATGATTTTCATATTAAAATTGTTAAAATAATAAAATCACCATTATTTTTAGATTTTAATAATTTATTAATTATTTTAAACTTATTATATTATTATATGTTGTAAGTGTTTATTGAAAAATAATATTAATAGATATCGTATAATTATGAAAGCAAAAAAATATATGTTGTGATTAATAAAAATTGTTTATTTTATATTTGTAAAGATTTAATTAAATTTATAGTTAAATGAAAATATAATTTATTTAAAAATGAGTAAGTATAAGATAGAAAATAAATTAAATAAATGAGAAGTAAACATTATTTTTGAAATCAAAATAATATTTAAATTTTAAATATTTTAGTAATTAAATTGGAATTATAGCTATTATAAACCGGGCGATTAGTTGTATTATTATTCTGTCACCTATTATTTTTGTATTGTATATATATATATATATATTTCAAATTTAAAAAACTGTGAGTTTTTTTCAATTAAATAATTTTCTTGTGGCTCAAACTCAAGGTTAATGGAAAACTATGAGTCCATCTATCTTCTTAGCTACCTTCTTTTCCTTGTTTTCTAAAGGCATTTTTTGGTTTTATTTTTATTATTAAAAAGGAAAATGTTTTTTTTTCAAACCTAAATTAGACTTATATATCCTCTTAATTGTTGAATATTTGCCTTTTTTATTTGTTTATTCATTTTTCATTAATATTGTTATTATTATTACGGTGGATACTAGCTACCATGAAAATTGTAAAATTATCTTCATATAAAAATTTTTTATTTTAACCATTAAATAAGAAATTAAATGGTTAGATTTTAATATATATAAAAATGTTACTATTTTTTTTAAAAATATAGCCACATAAAAATGATTTTCATATCTTTATTTGAGGACTTACTTATTATTATTATTATTATTATTATTATTATTATTATTTGGGGGTGGGATCCATGCATGGTTTTGAAGTTATCCTTCTCTTTTGCTTAATTGATGACTGTTTGAAAACGACAACTATAAATGGCGACAGCCATTCTAAACCGCTAGATACCTTTCCTCTCATAAATAAAGATACAAATAGTAATACTTGTAATTAATTACTATTTATTTGCTGTCAAAATTTCAATGCCTTTTAAGATGCTCACTAATATTAATTAGTCATAATAATTAAGTCAATAACACATGTTTGTTGGTGTTCTAATTAGGGAGGTCCAATATGGCTTGTATGTTACGTAGGATTTGGACCATTATTATTCATTAAATATACTATATTATTTTTTTTTATAACAAAACTCTTTATTCATATATCATCAAAGCTTAAAGAATAAAAAGATAATAAGATATTTTGCAAATGAAAAAAAAAATTACACAAAATAATTTAATGTCATAAAAACTCAAATTAGTGTAATTTACCTACAAAGGAAAAAGACTACTCCTTGAATCCTTGAGTAATGTAATGGACTCTCAAAGGAGTAGAGAATTGTTCATCAAGACATAATAATTAATGCAAATATTTTATTTGCATATTAAAATTTAATCACTAAAAAATTATTACTATTAATTATTTATTATGTGTATATATATTATTTAAATTATCTTTAATATTTTTATTTTATATTTTAACATATATTTTTTATTGTGCAATTGAATTTTAGTATACAGTTAAAATAATCCTAATTAATACAATGGACTTAGAGAAAAAAGACTACTCCTTGATTAATTATGTTTTATTGCAAAGTTGCGCTAATTAATTACAGAGTTGGGTATTGATATGTCAAGCCCGGACATAATTGTACCCATCAATCTTGGTAATATAAATATTATCTTGGCAAAAGTAGTTGAGCACTCAAAATGAAAAGTGCCAGCAATAATAATAAGAAAGACACCTTTTTTTGGGTAAACCACAAAAAAATATATTTTAAGTTTATTAAGGATAAAATATTTAAAAATGCAATAAAATATCTAACTGTTAAATATATTTTTCAAAAGAGCTTTAGAGATGTGATTTTTTTATAAAAAAAAACATGATTAGAAATTTAATAATTTTATGCAAAGTAAATTTTTTTTTTACAATTATTTTTGTCAATGGGAGAAAGTATTCTTAAAAAAATGAAGAGAAAAGTAGAACTTTGATCTAAATTTTTCTTATATTTTCTAAGTAGTTATTTAAATATTTTTTAAAAAAATTCATATTAATAAATAAGTAGAGATTGACAAAATATAAAAATCATTTATCATTTGTGACAAAGAAGGTATTTTTAATATTTCTATATTATTTAAAATATTCTTAAAAATTCTTTTCAATAATGAATTTGAGAGTAGTTTTGTCAAGAATTTTTTTGTGGTTTTATTATATTTATTTTTTACCTAAATGAAAAATCAATGTTTAATTTGGGACCAATATGAATGAACCATAGCAAAAGTCTTATGGTATATAATATTCCACATACAGGACCCACACGGCCACACCCTCCCTCCTCATAACTCTCACTCAATTCATCTAGAACCCAAATTTCATTCTCATACAATTTCAGTTTTCATCCAACTTTATTTATTTAATTTGTCACTTACTAATGAATTAAATTACTGTATAAGGCATAATTAACCTATTCAAAATTAAGAGGAGTTAAGTAACTTATAATATATATATATATATATTCGATTGTAGAAGATCATTTTTAAACCATTTTCTGAAGTTTAATTAATTTTAAATTTTTTCCTATAAAAGAGAGTTTATAAGAATATTTAACAAGGGAGTCAATGACATTTTAGATATATAGTTGACGTAACAGATATAATTAATATAAATTTTTACTTTTGGAGAAGTCATCCTTTAATATCACACACACCACCACAATTCATAAGGAATTAAAGCGATGTTCCCACCTAAATTTTCAACGGCAAAAAATTGCTCTCAATATTATTTAATTTGTTTTATTAACAAATCAAATATATCAAATGTAATAATTACACACTAAATTTCTCACATAAACCAACCACAATATTCTATTAGCCATTATTAATATGCAGCTAGATTTGGTCCCAACAACAATAGTTTTTTTTTTTTTAATTCAAGAATCACGACTCGACTAGGGAGTTAATAAAAGTCTTTTTAAATTGTTTTTGATATTGTCATCAAAGATTAAAATTCAAAGTTACAGCACAATAAATAAATTATAAAAAACGAATTACATCTCTAATCACTACATCAATGTACTTAATAGCCAAAAATCTCATATTCTTTATTTTTTATACATCGTCTAGTATCATTTGGCATTTGCAAAATTTATTTTAACAACACTACATAAGCTTAAAAAGGTTATGCCTTAAAATAAACAACAATCAAAGAAGGCTAAACTTCAGACAAAAAAAAGAAACACATCTTCAAACCAAAATAGATAATACCATTAAAATAGAGCATATAGAAATTTAGCCTTATCAATCGTCACCAAAAGAAAGCTCCGCTTCAAAATAAATAACACCAGGAAGAAGCTCGGCCTTGATACAAACACTAAAGATAACATTTAGCATCCAATTAAGATAGCTCGACACATAGAAATAACAGGAAAATCAACACAAAAAGAGATTCCGCCTCAACTTAAATAGCAAAAGAAAAAGCTCAGAACACAACGGAAGCTTAGCTTACAAATAACCGTTAATTACCTTTAAAAATGTTAATCTTTTCCTCTAATTATTCCCTTAATATTTAAATTAGAAAATTTCAAATATATATATATTTTGTTTGTATATCACTGTATCCACCAACCACCAAATCAAAAATTCAAATCACTAATCCTCGAGTATTGCAAAGGTAAAGTGAGCGATTCTTCTAAGTAAGCAATCCGCATCTCATCTTTAAGAAAGAATCAAACCTAAAAAGGATGATTAAGGAGCACATATTTATATTTATCTATGCTAACTTGCGTTGATAATTGATGTTATAATTAAACATGATTTAGGGTAATGCTATATATATATATATATATGCATGCATTCAAAAAAATAATTTTTTATTTTTTTATTGTTATTAAATTTTTTGCATAAGCTAGATTTTATTATTTTTATGCTCAAAATTTATGTGCTAGACTTTATTATTTTTAGGCTAACACGTGAATCTTTGTTATATGTAATTCGGGTGAGATTTTGTAGAAATAAATTAAGTAAAGAATGATAAAGAAAAGAGATTAAGGGTAGGTAAACTTATGAGGAAACACTTCTATTATAGGCAAAATAAGCAACACTAGAACCAATGATGTGAAGTGATGGTGGAGAACAAGTGTAGAGACCTTAACTAATGTCACAAGAGGATAAATGAGCTTTTTAGAGTAAAATAGAGTTTGGGTAAGGTTGGTCGTCGGGTGATCCACGGAACACCCGAGAGGTTAGTTTTCCAAATTTTTTGGTTTTTGTGATGAACAAAATGAAGAACAAGTGAATAATGATCTTCTAAGTTTTAGAGAAAACTTTGAAGACTGCTTTAGAGGCTGGGAAAGGTTGGGAAAAAGCTTATGAGAGAATTTGTGAGTGATGTATTTATAATAGTTATTTTGGAAGGAAAAAAAGAATGCTTTTTGTTGATGGAGACATTTTGGGCAACCTTTGAACTCCCAAACTGATCACCTAAATGGGGTAATTTTCAAAAGGTGCTTTATGGTTTTCTCTCAACATTTTAAGCAATTTAGCTATATAAGAGTGAAAGAGGAGAAATTGACCTCCACAAATTAAGGTGAGCTCATGACTTGTGACATGAGTTGAATGGACATCTAGTTTGGGTTATTTCTAACTAGATGACTTTCTCTACACTTCAAATCCAACCAATCCACTTCCACCAATTTAGTTCTCATAAAAAGAGAAGAGCTCAACTCCTTAGGGTGTTTCTTTGGGTATCATCCTTTTGGCCCAACACCCATAAGAGGAACTCTATTCTTCCTCCTTAGCCATGCCTAAGGCCATCACATAATTATTTAAATAAAACCAAATTATATTTTTGGTGTACAATCATAAGCCCCCATGCAGTCTTTGAGGGTACAAGGTGTTCCCTTAGACTGCATATATATATCTTCATGCTCGTCAGAGTGTTCAAAGACATCAGGTGTTCTTCATCGTTGCATCTAGATGTTATTTTTCTTTCTTTTGAAGTAATCCTTTTCAGCCCTTATGTATATTGAATTGTTACTTCTGAAATCAGTTATGGGAGTTCCATAATAAGAGTCCTTCAACTTGGGGCTTAAAAGGTCATATCCTCGTTTGCACATGTTTTCAATGACAACACAAATAAAATAAAAGAAGTGAATTAGAACTTTAGAGCAATAATTATATATAAGTAGTTAGAGCAATGGATATGCAATGATTATTATGAAAAAGAGATAATAGAATTTGCTAAGCATAGTCATGAACATTTGAAAAATGATACTTTTCTTTTAGTTAGAGCAATTTGTTAATGGGGAGTTCAACACTTTTATTGTTCCAATGTTGTGAACTTAGAATACCATGCTATACTTTCATATGCTTCATCAAAATTGGAATGTGATATTGTAAGGATATGAGAAATCAAGGGTCTTATCAAGTAAAGAGTGTGATGAAAGATTTTCATACCTTTAATTTTTTTATTTTATTTGAGAACCTCATAGTTGCTTCTTTGAGAGGGAATGTTCCTTGTCCATTTCAAATTTTCTGAACACTTTGTTTTCTGAGTATCGAGGTGTTTAGGACTTTAAATGTTCCAATGTTGATTCCTTCCAATTGATTATAATTGTTGATACATAGTTGGAGAATATGTATTTTTTGTAAATTGAGTAAGATTTGATGCTGGGTGTTCAACTGTTACACCTTTATATTCTGGATCGGTGTCCTTTAAGGTGGTGGACTTTGTTGTAGATGTGTTCTCTAAGGTGGTGGCCTTTGATGTAGAAGTGTTCTTTGAGGTGAGCGTCTTTGTAGAGGTGTTCTCTAAGCAACATTCTTATGAAGGTGTTTATCTCCAATGGAAGTATTAAGAACATCTTGAGGAAGATAATAATTTAACAAGTCTGAGATTGCTTTCTTGACTTCTTTCATTAGCAGCTCTGGTGTTCCATTTTGTGATTTTTGGAGGTGATGGTAAACTCTTTTCATTAAGAGCTTGCTTGATAATATATCTCGCCAATTTTCAAAGCCCTTATTAGTTTTGTATAACATGATTTTGCACATCGACAACCATGTTTAGGAACACTTGAAGTGGCATATGCAACATGTGGTATGTATTCATGCAAGTGTTTATATGATTTGTAAGTACCACATGACTTTACTTAATTAGATCATGGCCATGATCAAAAGACTCTACCCATGCATGATAAGTTTCTATGACATCTAACATGATGTATGTAGATAAGTATATGATAGAGAGATGATGAGAAAGTTTTAACCCTTCTTTGGATAGAATAATTTTGTTGTTGAGATCTCTTTTCATCGTAGAGAGAACCTTTGTTGTGAGGAAGATTCTTGTTGAAGAGAAGTTGGGGAAATGTAAGTAACAGCTAGCCTCCAAGTAGTGCTGATGAATCAAAATAAGAACTCCAGTATGCTAGACTTTAGAGGAACACCTGGCTGATGGAGATAATTTTTTCTTTGAGTGGACACATTTATCAGTACTCTTCTTCAATGAACACCTTTTGAATGGACACGAGCAGATGGAGCGAACACCTTTAGACACCTCATTCGGTGTACCTCATAGGTGTTGAATATTTGAATGATCATGGATGCAATAAATAATCAACCGAACCCCCTCATAATTGTTGCTTTCTCTTTAAAGAGTAAGCTATAAACATTTCATGGATAAAAATCATACATTGAGGTCTTTTTTCTTCTTGTCTTTTTGTTGGAACACCCATTGACATTTCTTCAAAGATTAAGAGTTCCTCCATGCCTTCTGTGTTTGAAACTCCAAAAGGGATTGAATATTAAAGTAAATGTCATATTGTAGCACTCATGAAAATGTAGCTTGAGGTGTTCAAAATTTTTCAGAACAATGATCAAAATAAGACACATATCATAGCATCGGTGGTGTTTGAGATTTTGAGCAAGCCCTTCATTTCAAAATTTCTTCAAGTGTTAAACCTTTAGCTATCTTCAATAGAATTTCAGAATAACAATCCAATATATAATATACAAACACAATGGTACTTAGCTTTCTTTAAGACTCCTCAAGATAATGTTCCCGTAGAACAACGATAAGCTTAATTGTTTCTTGATGGTTTTTACCTCATTGTAAGTTTAAGTGTTCTCATGGTGATATAAAGACTTGGTTGTCTCGCTTTGCATCTTTGAGCTCCTCCTTCTTGCTTCATAGTGATATCAACCACCTTTTCAACTTGAGTACCAAACATTTTCTGGACTCCTGGATGTTGCACACCTTGTAGACTTGTGGGGGTGTTCATAGAGATATGAAAGATACACACGTAAATAACCTTAAGTTATTTAAATTCGGTGATCCTTGGTTTTAGAAGCTTTCTTCTAAGCTGAAGCCTCCATCTGGGTGTCTCTAACTTTGCTAGATGAGAGATCTTGTCTAAAGAATATGACTCCCTTTCCTTCGATATTTCAGCTTTTCAAGAGATGATTGTTAGTCTTACAATTGAGTTGAACACAATGAAGGCTAAGTTAGCTGGTATCATCTTGGAGCAAGAACAACTGGCCAGATTTGAGAAGGGTGTCCCTCCCGTGATAACTTATGATGATCTTTTATAGCTTCTACACTTGATAAAGTATATTTCTCTGTTTGATGCCTTTTGGCTTTGATTGTGCACCTCTGTTTTCGGGTGTTTGTTAGATATCATGCACACTCCTCATGTAATTTTATTTTCCTGCTTATGTGGATTCTTTTGAATGCACACTTTATTTTTTGCAAGGTGAGGGTGATGTAGCATGACACTTTTGTTTTCTCTCCACTTTTCTGCTTGTGTGGGCACTTTTGCTGACACATTTTTTTCTTTTGCAAGTGGAAAGATTTTTTGTAGCAAGTGTATTTGAACACTTTGTTTTCTTTCTATCTTTTCTGCTTGTATGAACACTTTTGCGTACACACATTTTATCTTTTGCAGGTAGAAAGATATTGTATGAGAAGTGTATTTGAACACTTTGTTTTTTTTTATTTTAAATTTTCCTGCTTGTGTGAACACTTTTGCATACACACATTCTGTTTTTGCAGGTAGAAAAATGTTGTGTGATAAGTGTATTTGAACACCACTTTTTTCTTTGAAGAATTAAGAATTTCCCTTCCCCACTCTTCCTTTTTGATATGGTGCGTGGAACACCTTCCGGCCAATTGATGACGTCTTCTTCCACAAAACCTTTGAAGGCTTCTTCTAAGACTTTGTCTTTTTCTTCTTCTTGAACTCCTTTTGAACAACTCTCCCTTTTGTAAGAAGTGGTATTCTGATTTCTTCCTTGACATTTCAGCGTCTACTTTCTTGAAGGTAGAACCCGCAGTTGTACGAGTCAGAATCTGGAACACCTCCTCGATAAAACTCATTTTGAACAACTCTCCCTTTTGCAGGAAGTGGTGTTCTGATTTCTTCTTTAACCTTTCAGCTTCTATTTTTCTGATAGTAGAACTCCCGGTTGAACGAGTCAGGGAAGGTTCCGAAATACCAACATATTTACATGAATTTCTGCTACTCTTGTGAGTGGAGAGTTAATAGCCCCCAAGCTTTTCTCATGTTTATGAATGACTCTTTTGAATGCTTTGACAGTATCTTTCTAAATGTGGGGTTCCTACCCAAGATGGTTGAACATTGATTCTACATCCCCTGTGTTTTCAAGAGGCCTTTAGCCAGCGTGTCTTCATCTAGGGGGCTCCTCCATGGTTATCATCTCTTCCACTTTATCTACTATTTCTGTTGGAACCCTTGAAATAGGAACTCCTAGAACAAGAACACCTCTTGCTCCTACCATCAACAACACGCACGGACTAAGAGGGGTAACAGAGATAAATGGATTTTTCTGTTGGAACCCCTCGAATAGAAACCCCTGGTATAGGAACACCTCTTGCTCCTATGATCAGCGGCAAACGCCTCTAGAGAGGGAGTTTCCTTCAATATCCTCCCACCACGCGTATTGCATTAGTTATATCATAGCTCTCTTCAAGGGTTCAGAGAAGATGTTTAGGTTTCTCATAGAAAAGAAAGTTTGAGACACATCTTCCATGTTTCCAATGTATTTGTACACCAACTATGGCTCCGTGAGGGTGTCCGTATAAATTCCATGATGTGCATGGAGGGTTACTATTCCAGGAACTTGTTGCAAAACTTCATCACCAATCGCTCCTGGGTGTATTAGCTTTCAACTCTGCATACTAGATGAACACCTTTCTTGTTAACAACTTTGGAAGCTCTTTGATCTTGAGCTCATAGTGGTTTCTGAACACCCGAAGATAATCTAGGAATGATACGAGGTGTTTTTTTGCACTCCTTCCAAGTGATAAGAGTGTTCTCGTCTTCTTCCCTCATTTAGTTGTACACATGAACATGAATGATGATGCAGGTATGTACACCGGTAGTACTTCCAACGTGGGGTGTAAATAATTTTTCCTGGACAGGAGTTCCTCCGCCTCTTGCACCAAGATTCTGCTACTCCATGTGTTCTTCTTCTTCATGGTACTCATCCTCACCTCGGGGTGTCCCCAAATTGAGATTGAGGTTATGAGGAGTTACTAAACGCCGTTTGGGTGGTCTGTTCTTCATATAGTAAGTATTGCTAGATTCTGCCATGGCGTTGGAGTGTTCCTCCCCAGTGGAGTCGCCAAATGATTCGGGTGAGATTTTGTAGAAATAAATTAAGTAAAGAAGGATAAAGAAAAGAGATTAAGGGTAGGTAAACTTATGAGAAAACACTTCTATTATAGGCAAAATAAGCAACACTAGAACCAATGATGTGAAGTGATGGTGGAGAATAAGTGTAGAGACCTTAACTAATGTCACAAGAGGATGAATAAGCTTTTTAGAGTAAAAGGGGGTTTGGGTAAAGTTGGTCGTCGGGTGTTTTAGTTTTCCAGATTTTTTGGTTTTTGTAATGAACAAAATTAAGAACAAGTAAATGATGATCTTCTAAGTTTTAGAGGCTGGGAAAGGTTGGGAAAAAGCTTATGAGAGAATTGGTGAGTGATATATTTATAATAGTTATTTTGGAAGGAAAAAATAATGCTTTTTGTTGATGGAGACATTTTGGGCAAACTTTGAACTCCCAAACTGATCACCTAAATGGGATAATTTTCAAAACGTGCTTTATTGCTTTCTCTCCACATTTTAAGCAATTTAGCTATATAAGGGTGAAAGAGGAGAAATTGACCTCCACAAATTAATGTGAGCTCACGACTTGTGACATTAGTTGAAGCGACATCTAATTTGGTTTATTTTTAACTAGATGAATTTCTCTACACTTCAAATCCAACCAATCCACCTTCACCAATTTAGTTCCCATAAAAAGAGAAGAGCTCAATTCCTTAAGGTGTTTCTTTGGGTATCATCCTTTTGACCCAACACCGATAAGAGGACTCTATTCTTTAAATAAAACCAACTTTGGTGTACAATCAATATGTAAAAACATATAGAATGATGGTGTATTAGTATGTATATCTAGATCTATTGTTAATACTGATCCCCACAAGATTTCTATATCTATATTCATAATTTTACTAACACTTCCACATCTCTATGTTCTTGAGTTAAAATTTTAGAGGGATATTATGTAGCAAGTGAGTCATCAATCAACATCATAATGGTTCTTGTTTTGCTTTGTGGGGCCATGGATTAATATCATTTGCGAAAAGTCGATAATTATTTTTAATATGGTTTAGGCATGTGTGATGTATTAGGTTATGTGAGAAAGCGTGTGTTTTGCAGTAATATGGCGCCGTAACTAGGTTTAGGAGAATCTGTCTTTGACGGATTGTATCTTGGCAGTATTATGTTTTTCCAGTGCGTCATAGACGCATTCACTCTTTTTTTTTTTTATAAAAAAATGAATTGATAAAACGGACGGCTCAGATCACTTTTGATGAGCATCGTGTGGCTCAAACGTGGAACGAATCCGTCAATGACGGATTGTGCTTAACGTGAAAAAATAAATAAATAAAGATCTGATGGCTCAGATCATGAGTTGCATTGAATCCAGCGGTTGAGATGGAGCTCCAATGCGTCACGGACGGTTCCATGCAACCTGAAGAAAAAAAAATGAAGATCCGACGGCTCAGATCATGACACGCATTCAATCCAGTGGCCGTCATTATTCACCAATCCGTCACACACGGATTCAACTTGAAGGATCAAAAAAAAAAAAAGGACAACGCACGGATCACTGAAGATCAAAGGCTGGGATTAAATCCAGCTTCATCTAATGGTTAGGATGCAATAGTGAAAGATCCCTTTTGAATGAGTTATGGGCAACAGATTGGCTCATTTTCCTTCGGATGAGCAACCCAGTTTAAAGCAGCTTTCTTCCTTGCATGCGAGCGATCATTTAAGGAGGTAAGTTTTTATTTTTTTTTATGTATGAATATTTTAAAATAATAATGATGAGTTAGAAAAATTATGATGCAGGTTAGTAATTTAATATTGTATTAGTATGGATTAGTTAGAAGCTTAGGTAGATATGTTTATCATTTTTTATATATATGTTAGAGTTATAATTAGTTTAAAATTATGATAATAACCTTGATCAATTTCATCATTAGAGATAGTTGGAAAAAAAATTGAACGTCACTGGACATTGATTTATTTTATTTTATTTTATTTTATTTTATGTGGGGACCAATGTTAAAAGCTTAATGTTCATGATAATTATTAATAATAATAATGATAATATATAACTGATTAGTGAGTGAGTGAGATGTTGTTGAAGAAAATATAATATTTATTTTTTTTTGTGTATTAGGGTTATGAGTAGTCTAGAATAAGAATAATAATCAGAATTAGTTTTATTACGATTAAAATAGTTTGGTGTTGAGTGATAACTGGTTAGTCAGAAGCTATTGAAAATATATTTTTAATTTTTTGTGTACGCATTAGGGTCATGAATAGTTTAGAATAATAATAATAATCCCAATTAGTTTTATTACTAGTGACATAGTTTAGTTCTGTGTGATACATGGTTAGATAGTAGCTATTGAAGATATATTTTTTATTTTTTGTGTACGTACGCATTTGGGTCATGAGTAGTTTAGAATAATAATAATAATCCCAATTAGTTCTATTACTAGTATCATTATAGTTTAGTATTGTGTGATAACTGGTTAATTAGAAACTGTTGAATATATATTTTTAATTTTTCTGTATGCATTAAGGTCATGAGTAGTTTAAAACAATAATAATCTGAATTAGTTTTATTATTATTGATATAGTTTAGTGTTGTGTGATAACTGGTTATTTAGATGATATAGTGTTATTATCGTTATCGATGTAGGATTTCTTTAACAAGTTAAGTTTACTCATACATTTGCAGGTCATGAACAATTAGAAGCCGTTGAAGATTGAAAAAGAAAAGAATGGTTAAGCTGAAGAAACATATCATTCATAAACTTAAGGAGCCTGAATATGTAAGTTCTCACTAAACTTTATATAATATTTTTATGGTTAGCATATGATACACAGACATATACTTTAGGGCTGCTAATAGTGTAAAATAGTGATATTATTATTGTCGATATTAATATGGAATTTTATTTAGTTATTAGTTTGCCTAATTTAGCTGTTAACAAACACAATGTCCTGTTGTTGTATACTTTAATTAATTTGAGGATTACTTGATCTAATTATTCCTATGATAATCATTTTGAGGATTACTGTATGTTATCAATATTTATGTTCATTATATTTTAACACTATTAATTTAATCCGTGTGTTATTTTTTTCAGCGATCAAGAAGATTGCGCACCAGGCATTTATCTACTCCAAGTGACTACGACCGGAGGATAGATGAAAAACTCATTAATGCCGGCTTCTATCACATTTCACAAATTAGGGGCAATATATTGAGTCAATCGGCGATCACAAATCTTATTTTTATGGAAGGGTCTGACTCAATCAAAGGCTTAATTGCTTCAGCTATCATATCCGAGTCCAACTTAGAGTGATCCTGAGAAATCATTCCTCTTGTGCAAGTGTGGCTACCGTTGTACCTTCTTACTACCCAGCAAAACTTTCGCTTAATTAGGCTCACTCTTATCAGCCAAGCACAATTCGCCCTATGTTGTACATATTGTGCATAAAACGTAGTGGGTTCAGACTCTTTTACCCAGTAATCTACCCCTCTGGAAATGGTGTATTCCTTGACTGTCTTTATCACAAATTCTCTGGAATTAAATTCCATCCCAATGGCAAACTCTCCGCCCGGGACAAAAGTTGGACCTGTCACATTAACACCAACATATCTTTATCAAAGTTATGTTTCAGAAATAAATTTAAAACCAACAGCGCATAAAAGAACAATAACTAAATAACACTAATAGTAATCACAACAATATACCTTGTGTCATATATAAAACTTAACTTAATAACAACAACACTAATAATGTTCATCATAGTCATGATAATAGCAAGAATAATGGTCATGTAATATTTACCCGGGTTCATGTCTTCAGCAAATTCTGGTTCCTTCATAGCGTCTTCATCCAAAACACGCATGAATGATGGTTCTTGAAAAGGCAGTTCATTAGCAAGAGCATTTGCAACATCCTCCACATCTGACTCCATATCATGTTTCGGTACATCTTCTTCATTTGCATCATCTATTACATAGGTGCTTTCAAATTCTTCTTCACTATCGCTATAATAACCTTCAATTGCCAAATCCGGCTGAACATCTTCCACCACTCCAACGACATAAGGTATTTGTTCAAACTCTACATACAACTCAACCACAGCTACATGTGCCATGTGTTCTAAATAGATTGACATCATTTGTTGTAGACTCATATCATCCATAATAGACATTGCCTGAAATTGTATAAATCCCCCAAATACTAACACAGGACGCCTATACAAAATACTTTTCACAGTTTTCATCACATTAGGCTCCACATTTTGACAAATCACATTCTTAAACTCTTCGAATAACACTATAGGATGAACCACAAAAAAACATGGATTATTATATATAAATATTATACCCTCCTGTGTATGAGATAAAACTTGCCCATTATAATACACCTTTACATTAACCAGCATTTCCATTCTATTTATAATAATTTTAACAAAAAAAAAATTACCAGAGCTAAGAGCTGCTCGAACAAGATGAAGAAGGACGAAGACGATGCCTCTCTGCAATACAACTACTCTACTTCAAACGACGAGTCTCTTTCATATGCTAATTTTTTTTTAATTCTGTACACAATCCGTCAAAGACGAATTGTTTTTTATTTTATTATGTCCTGCTAATACGTCAATGACGCATTACATATGGCTCAAAACAATGCGTCGCTCACGAATTGTTGGGTTTCACAGAAGAAAAAAAAAAAAAAAGTTCTATGCGTCCCTGACGCATTGTTGTAGCCATATTGTGAGAAATCACATAGTTACAGTAATAAGTAGGATAAACACACATTTTTTAGTCATACTTAAAAAAAAGCTCCCGCGAAAAGTATACATTTAAAGGTTAAGGTACCAAATGCACCAACCAAATTTATAATAAAAGTCAAGGTTACCGAACAATGATGAACCAATAAAAAGTAGGAAATTAATTAATTACTTTTCAAACTCATCAAGCTTACACATATACAGACATATAATTACTATCTTAGCAACATATGTTAGTGGTTAACAAATCATAACATCAACGAAAATAAATAATAAAATATAAAATGATTAATGGGTACCTTTTCAAATTGATAACATTATCAGTTATCACATAAACCGACTATCCGAAACAGGTGTTCATTACAAACACATCATTACATATATATATATATATATATATATATATAACATCTCTGATTCTATCTCATAAACTATGCATGTCATTTTTTTAAAAAAATTACATGTATAATTATTTATATATTTCTAATAACTAACATCAAACATATCAATGCAATAAAATTCTTATTTTAACCACGTGGCTGTAAGGTATATATAGAATTAGTATTATTATTGAGTCTATAGCTCAATTAAAATAAAAAATTATATAATACATAATAATAAATTATAATAATTTAACTAAGTTATGAATGAATGAAGTCTAATCTTCTTTCTTTGAACTTTTTCAAGGAATTCTTTTCTAATTTTTCTTTGAATCATATAATTTTTATTCTAATTGATATATAATCATATCAAATGTAACTATAAACAAGAGTATGTTGTAGTAATTTGATAAGTTTAGAATGAATAAAAGTTTAATTTTTTTTCTTGATCCTTTTCTAAGAGATTTTCTCTCCGATTTATATAATTATTTCTTTTTTTTTTTTGACGCGATATAATTATTTCTTCTAAATTGATATTTAATGGTCTCATAAAGATACAAAATGTGGGTAGCACATAGCATGGCACCAATGTTAGCATGATTTTAAATAAGGTTATTGCCATTGCATGCACTTCTCTTGTACGTTACATGTTAGTTATAAGGCAATAAAAGTAACAATAAACGAAATGCATCATTTTTCAATTGATCATGGAATAATATTATTCCCGGGTATACTAGACCTAGCTGACTTATCTACAAATTAAAGATAATTAATACAAGGTTTGGAAATTGGAAAAAAAATAAAGTTGTTGTTAGTATGCACGTGGGTTTGACCATATCAGTGTGAAAGCTGCATAAGATTTATGACCAAGCCAAGTTTGGAACAATATAAAACATGAAACTAGTAGATAAAGAATAGTAATAGTATATATTTAGCACGAAGATATGAATTAATTATTCATAATATAGAATAGTATTTCGTTCAACAAATATCATACACAAAATTATAAATTTATAATAATTAATAATGTCCTAATCGTGACAAACAAAAATAAAAATAAAAATAAAATGCCCTACAAACCCGTGTGACGTAGACAATGACCTCATTCGGTTATCATTAACATTATATAACATACTTGACTTTAAACACTAGTCAAGACCCGGGGACTAAAATAAAATAATAAAAAAAGGAGAATATAATCATGCTAACTAATTTGTTGGTGTCTAATTGTTTTGCACTAATGTTGGTGTAAAAATAAATTAACGGTTAATTACTTGTTGTTCTTGTTCCCAATCTTGTGATTTTAGCTCCTCCGTCCTCTTCTCCAATGGCTTCAAAATATAAATTTTATTCCCATCTATTAATTTTGTCTAAATATCATATTATTATATTGATCCGAGAAACATATAGACATGGCACATGTATCACACATGCATGCAGTTACTCTGACTCTACCATTTGCTTGCTATTTGCTTCTATGTTGTTTTACTTTTGGTGCTTCTGAAACTAGTATGCTATATGAATGTTCACATCTATTTTAAAATTTTTTGAAGCATTATATCACACACTATATATGTTTAGAAGCATTGCATAACTAACAGTCCCACACCACAAGAAAGAAAGAAAAAAATGGGTTATCTGGAAAATCTAATGTTCTTTCTTCTTTAGGTGCCTTTTAATTTGACTTTAGGCACAATGAAAAATGGAACTGCACGTGAAATCTTCTATGCTGAGTTTCTATTGTTTGGTGAAATGCATTTACATTATGTTCAACTGTACAATGTGAGAATGGGGTTCAACAATCACATTAACTTGGCCATAGGGCACAAAAAGCATGATACTTTATGCTTTAGTTTCCCACATACATTGTATTCCAAACTGAGAGTTAATGATCCACTTTTCTAAACCGCTCAAGCTTCATCACCTATGATCTCAACTTGAGGAGCAAACTGCAAGGAAAAAAAAAAATAGAGCCATGATTACAAACATTGTACAAAGAAATTCTTGCATGACCACAAATTTTGTCGCGGTAAAAAGGTCCTACAAATTTACTTATATGTGGGTCGTACCAACTTTTTTACGTGTGTGTGTTTAACTAAATATGAGTTGTTAGACTTGTGTCCATTCAAGAACTTTTCTACACACATTATGCATAGTATAAAACCCCAAGACTCATATACTGACCTCATCATCCTCTTCAATGGCACTGCATGGCTGAAACTCCCACCCCAGATTGTTCTCCAACAGCTCCTTAAATTTTCGTGTCTACACGAAAGAATGAATACAATTTAGTATGTCTCAACAATTGCAGTTAGCAGCAAATGCTGTAAGGCTGGCAACGGTGTTTAAGACCGACAAAATAAAGGTAGAACTAGAATCAAAGACAACAGCTAAGCTTAACTAAAACTGAGACCTAAAGCTATAATCCTACGACTTAGTGCTTATTGCTTAATATGCCTAAGCATGTGGGGGCAGGGAAGGGAGATTTCAATATTCATACCCATGATAAAAGATCACCGTCTACAACTGACCCATCCTCGAACAATGAAAAGAAATCCTGCAGTTCCAAAATAGGCAAAATCATTAGTTACTCCGAACTTAGGAAAGCATATTATATAATAATTGTATCATGATAAGTGCGACAATGATCTAATAGCAAAAATTGAAAGATTGGTTCATGTATAACATGAGAAAAATAGATAAGTTAATGGATCAAGTTTTTGACTTGTGTTCAGAGTTTGTGGCATCAGAAAAGTACCTTGCAGAGACGGTCCAAAAAACTATCAGCAGAAAGCCAAGAATCATCCAACAACGGTAGTACTGATTCACCAATGCGATCTTTCTGTAGTCCGTACTTCAGTTGATAATAGATGACTCTTATGAACTTAATGCAGTGAGAAAAAGAAAACAAATGAGGTTAGGCATAAGGGTTAAACAGCATCATTAAACCAAAACTTAAGAAAGGCAGGCACACAAAAATAGTTATATCGATTTTTGAAAACAAGTTCAGCGATAACTTATAGCACCTATGTAATAAAATTTTACATTATGCCATCTACCAAAACAATATAAATTTAAGTGTTCCAAGTTGCTCACGCATTGAACATTAGGATAATAATATACTTGAGATTAATTGAAGCACTTCAATCTTGAATAATTTCCCCCCTCTTTTTTATTTTAAGTATGTGATTTGCATATCGTTATTCCGATAAGAGCTGTCTGCATATATACAAACATCACAACCAGTTCAATTTGCTGAACAATTCTCTATTAGATCCAGTACAAAACTGCATATAAACAATGTCAATTCAACAGATCTTATGTTATTTTCCCTGGCGCTCATCTTCCAACGCCCAAATTTATGTAAAGCCAAATCCTTATTTCACCATTGACAAGAGTTCAATGAATAATATGACATCAAATAAAATATTGCACCTCACTTTTTTTATCTAGATTGAACTTAAAAAGAATTGCAGACCTTTGTTTTTATCAAAAAGGAATTTTAAAAAATGGATAAATGCATTTATAAAGTTTACCTTTGTGAATAGTTGAGTTCGTGTCTTGAAAGGCTGCAGAAAGTTACACAAAGTCATGCCAACAAAACAAGAGAAGGGGGGTCCCAAGAAAGCAGTAAAAAAATGTTCATAGGGGAAAACTTAGCACAGTCATCTTTGTAGAAAAGAAAATGGTTACTCTCATCATTTACAAATCTACTATTCATGCACTATTGAGAGTACGTATAACTGGAACATCATACTTACTGCTTCGGTGCACCCAAGAAAAAGGCTAACTAAAGACTTCCACTGGAAAAATGCTTCTAGAGATTGACCCATCTGCATGCATTGCAGAATGTCATTTTGATTTCAACAATAGCACTAGACTTGCAAAGAAATTGTGTTTAGTCATAAATATACCAAAAACGCAATGAATGAAAACTGCACTTCTCCAAGAAGTAAGTCTTCAGAACCTCCGTATTCTTTTGCCAGTAAAGTTTCTAACAATTGTGTCTGGTAACACCAACCACGAGAAAAGCATATGCTAAAGTCAGCAAATGACAGGATAAAAACATTAATTAAATTACTGGTTACCTTTTCTAATAATTACTTTCATAGAATAAAAGTTCGTATATCTACCTTGTCAAGATTCAAAGAAGTGAGTTCCGTTCCACTGACCCCCTTGCGTTTTACAACACGGGGAATAGGTGTATAGTAACATCCCTTCCTCTGAGACTTGCCAATAGATGTTGCAGAATTACCTGCCTTAAGCTGCTTGTCTAGCGCATTCTCCATTGGTGTTTTGTTAGCACTTGAGCTTCTTACCACATCATCTTCACATTCAACAGTAATTTCCCCTCCAATGGGCTCTGCTCATAAACGAAAAAATTCATACCATATAAAAGAACTATTTAAGTATTTATCAATATAAAAAATACATCAGTAAGGAAAATAGCGTACCAAGCCGTTCTTTTACACTTTTTGTAATAAAATTAGACAATTGCTTCCACTCTTCATAATGGCTAAGATTGTAAGGCCCGAGGTTCCTGTCAAACTCCAAATTTTTAACAGCTTGGATATATCTTTCTTCCTAAAGAAAAAGTAGAGAAAGCAAAATAAATAGATAAATAAAAACCATAAATTGAAGTATATGGAATTAACACACAGAACTAACACATTTAAGTAACGTTTCTTACTTTCTTGTTTCATACCAAACAAACTTTTTAATGGTGAAAGACATACAAAATAAAGTTGTAATGGTTTTCACAAATATCAGTATCCTTAGCACAAAATGGTAGCGTGATATCCATCATCTTTCATTTTAACAAAATTTCAGTCCCTTTCATACCTCCAGAAAGTGAAGCCATAAGTGACTGAAATTTTTAGGGATGGAAACTAAAACTTTAATAACATTTCTTTTAAAAAATGCCCTCATTCAACTTTTCAAATTCCAAGTGTAGTCCCCCAAATCCTCAAACTCCTTCCAAGTCTTCTTCTTCTATGTTCCAATTCTATACACCTTAAACTAAAAACAATACAAAAACTGAATTTAGTCAAGTAGTCAACGCACGCTAAAGATAAATCTAATACTAAGCAAAGTGATCTTAGTTGACAAACAAATTATAAATTAAATACTAAGCAACTATCTTTCATAATAATTATATCAGTCATGATTATTTGCCACATTTCGGAGTTCAGACATGTATTGATGTCTGTATAAAACTGAAGTGAACATATACCTCGTCCTCGGATGCTTTGACTAGCCTTTCCTCTTGTTTGTCCCATTTTCGAACAATTACCTGCATGGCCATGAGACCAATGTAGAAAATCACAGGTTATGATTCATGCTTACACTGCTCATTCTCAACTGTGATTCTGTTGTCAAATGATATGTAAAGTACTAATTATAGCATTAAGATGACCAAACAAGAAAGGAAAAAGGATTGATACAAAACTGATGGGAAAAAAATGAAAATTTAACTAGATGATTTAACAGATATTGAACTATTGATTTTCTGACCTCTGAAGGGCCAACGTCAATGAAGAATCCAATAACAGGGGAGAACTCCTTTCCCTCTCTGCGAGAGGCCAAAATATATTAAAAAAATCAAAGAGAGCAAGATAACAATGCACCAAGCAATTGAAATAGCATGTCATAGCAAAGAAGCGTCGTTTGTTTATTTATTCTAAAAATTATATAAAAAGTGATATCTCATCATACATGTAATATTTTACGGTCAAAATATATAACAAATTAACAATAAACAAAGACTCTTAAGCAAGGGACATTATTTACAATTCTAATTGGAAAGATAAGACACTAAACACAAAGAATGGTGCACTCTTACAAAAGCATTGCATGAACAAATAAAGGCATACCCACCATTCTTATGCGAGTGTCCGTCTATGTATCTAATTTAAAACAGCAAAGCATGATGGGAAAAAGGTTCAATTAGTAATGGAAATTTACTATTTTGGTGAGAATTGAGTGGTCTCAGAAACCCTCTTGTACAACAAATACCAACAAAATAAAGAGAAGGTGTGTATGGAGGAAGAAATAGGCCAGGATAATTAAGAAGCATGAGCAAACCTGGTTGAAGAGCTATAGTAGACAAAATGAATTCCTGGAGGAATCATCTTAATACCCTTAAAAGAAGGCCCTACAGAGAACATCTGAACACAATAAAAAAAAAATGATGAATGTCATGAGTCATGACTGTTGAAACTTGAAAGCACCAATAAAGGCAGATTTTTCTTCCTAGAAAGCTTCTGAGTTTCAATCAATTTTCAGATACCATAACAAAGTAAAGCCTATTATCACACAAGAATACTCAATATAGTCTGCACTGTATTGTATGTGACAAAAAGCAGAGCAAAATTTTGCATTCCTAAAGCCTCCTAATCAATTTGCACAACTCTTCCTCCATCACAAAAAGAAGCACTGGAATTCAGCATAGCTAATAGCCTAATACAACCTAAAATTACTTCCTGTAAACTAGGAATATCCACATTATTGGAATTGGCCAACATCAAGAAACCAAAAAAGTGAGTATTGATTATGGTTTAGGGTAACCTGAGTATCGATGCCGAGTAAAGTGTACTGAGGGACGTCAAGGAAGAGAAGAGTGACGCCGTGCTTAACGAGCTCCAAAGCCGTGCCAGGATCCATATCGCTGCAACTAACCAGCTTCAACAAAACAATGAGTATGTGTTCTGTGTTTTGTGGTTTGGAGGTAGTAGAAGAAGAGTGTGAACTTAGTTGAGATTTGAGAACACGAACAATTGAGAAGCGTCTTTCGTTTCTAGAGTAAAACTAAAAAAAATGGCGGTGTAGCTTTGGCAAAACAAATGTTCATTTTATTTTATAATTTTAGAAAAAATTTAATTAGCTTTTAGTAATTTAAATATTTATTATAAATAATTTTATCTTTTTATACTATACATCAATATACAAAATAAAATAAAGTAAAATTTTAAACAAAACTCTTAAAATGGTCTTTTATCATTAAAAAGAGAAAATAAGGTTTTAATAATACAATAATTCTATGTGAAAAGTGATTTTGGCCAACCAAGTACAATCAATTTTATTTTTAAATAAAAGACTATTTTAATGTTAAATAAAACTTTATTTATGTATAATTTTTTATATTATTTGACATCAAAATAATACTTATTTAACATAAAAATAAATTATTTAATTGAATTGATTAGTCAAAATCAATTATTAAAATAGCCTTACTCTTAATAATTACGATGTACGAATTTAAGATAGAATTTTTTTAAAAAAAATTAAAAAGAAGAAGAAAATAGGTCGCCTTTTGTTTCTCCAAAACAGAAGAAGACACTCCGTGATCTCCGACTTCTCTCCACCGTGGAACCTCCATCCACCTGAATCCCCGCCGCCGTAAAAACCTCCTTCTCCGATCCAAAATGAAGCGGAAGAAATGGTCGGAGCTGGAGGAGCAGACCCTCTTATCCAAGTACTCTGAGCTCCTCCGCTCCGGCACCCTCGCTAAGCTCAAGACCCGCGAGAAGAAGTTCAAACCCGTGGCCGACCACGTCAACTCCCTCCACCACCACCGCGATCCCTCCGCCTTCCCTTTCACGTGGTCATGGCGCGACGTCTCCATCAAGGTCCAGAACATGCGCCACCAGTACCTCGGCGTCAAGCAGAAGATCCAAGCTCTCTCCCCTCACTCTTTCAACTGGTCCGATGGTCTCAATCACTGGGAGAATTTTCTTTATTACAAGGAAGTCTTCGGCGATATTCCTTCTTCTTCTTCCTCGATTGCCAGAAACGGTTCTAATTCTGCGGTTTCCTTGCGGAGCCTCGGATTTTCGGGTTCTGATGATGATATTATTGATGACGATGATGAGTGCGATGAGGATGAGGAGGAGTGTGAGTGTGGTGGTGATGATTTTGATGATGATTCGGGGGAGGAGGTGAGGCGAATTGGGGGTATTGGGGTTAGGGTTTTGGAGCTGAGGGAGGCGGTGGTGAAGAGGGAGGAAAGGAGGAGGGAGAGAGAGTTTCGGAGGGAGAGGGAGGAGGCGGCGTTGGAGAGGGAGCGGGAGAAGCGGAGGAGGGAGGAGGATGATAGGGGAGTTGAGGTGGAGGTG
>JASCZI010151043.1:94241-115846 GCA_036250425.1 Stylosanthes scabra | reverse complement strand
GGCGGTTGCGGTGGGCGAGGAGGGAGGTGGCAAGGAGGGAGAGGCTGGAGAGGGAGCTGGAGGAGGAGCGGTGGCGGAGGAAGAGGGCGGAGGAGAGAATGGAGGAGGAGGAGATGGAGTGGAGGGAGAGGATGGTGGCAATGCAGGTTGAGCATGAGAAGCAGATGATGCAGATGCATGTTGATGCTTGCCAGAACCAGATGCAGATCCTTGGGATCATGTCCAGGATACTGTGCCAGTTCTTTGGCTCTGGAACTGATGGATTGGGTGGTGGCGGCGGCAGCGCCAATGGCAGCGGCTTGGGGGCTTTGCCCTCTCAGGTGCTGCAGAATTTGCAGCACACAGATGGGTTGGGGAATGTAAAACCGGATGCTAATTCGCCTTCGGAGTTTATGTAAAAAAGAATTGATTGAAGCAGTACATTGTTCAATACTTGATTGATGTTGTCAAGGTAAAAAAGATGAAAATGAATTTTCAGTTCTTGAAATTATAAATATAATCTAGTTGTTGATTCTGTTTTTTTGTAATTGTTTATCATATCATGTGTTTAAGCTTTCTTAATTGTGAAGGGAAATTCCTACTTTGGGGAGAGAATAGTGGTGCCCAACCAAGTACTGAGTGAGCAAGTCTCATGATGAGCACACTCCACATATTTGTAAGTTTTAGAAATTCTATTATTAGACCTACGGATGCTCAAAACTCACTGGAAAGTAGAGTTTTTCTATGCGGTTCAATACTCAATGAGGCTGTTATGGATGCAAGTGCATCCATTTTAGACTTTTATTTTCATAGATGACTCGGTCCATGTAATTGTATTTCGTTAGAGTTGAGGGGAATGGATGATGCTTTAGCAAGTATGGTGAAGCCTTAGCCTGCTAAAGGAATAGGCATATTAAACAAAGACCAAAATGCAGAAATTTCTGTTCTTTTGGTTTAATATTAAGCACTAACTAATGACATGTTGGTTTGCTGGTGTATTGTTTTGTATGTTATTTTTGGGTCTCTAACTAATGAGCATTGCATCCACATTTCAACTTCCTCATTTTGACATGATCATTCCAGGGAAGCTTATTCATGGGTAAATAGTAGTACACGTTTAAACAATTCTCAGGGTAATTCACACAGCAGACTTGCTCATTTCTTTCATTAGAAGTGTGTCTTGGTTCTGCGGCTAATGTTATTCTATTTGCACACCAAAATCAGACATCAGTGTATAATACATATTGAAATACAAAATATATACTAAAAATAACTAAATTACACATGTATTTTGTATTTCAATGTGTATTATACACTAGGGGCTAAATTTGGTGGGCACCTAATATAACCCAATTAAGAATAGAGTTGGATTTGGTTATTTGTGCTACACTGCTGTGATGACTGATAAGTCATGACTCATGAGTGATTTGTATTGCATCTGTTGAAATTTGAAATTTTTTTTGGTGGCTTGTTGAATATTTTTTGGTCATAATATTAGTGACTTGTTGAAATTTGTAAGCACTTTTTTTTTGTTGGGTATGGGTTTACATTTCTAGGCTAGCAGATTTTATTCCTTTTTGGTCTTTTATTTGGTCAATGGATTTTTTTTTGGTTCAAAAAGAGAGTTAAGTTTTTGGAATCAGTCCAAGCCCAAGTGATGAAAGCAAGTCAGTATTCCCAATTTTTTCTCTCTCACTTATCAGCCGCCTAGGGTTTTCCAACCTCCCTATATATATACACTCTGTAACCAGCACATCTCCTCAGTCCCTCACCCATCGCCCACTCTGAGCTTCCTTCCCCAATGACCAATCAATCTCTCTTCTTCCTCAATTATTATTGTTTTCATTTTATTTTTAATATTTGAATCATGCTGCATTGATTTATATTTGGAATTGAAAGGAGTGTTGTTAGCACTTAGCAGGGATTGTGTGTATCGGTTGTGTGCTAAGATCAATGCACTCTTCCGAAAGAGTTCCCTGCAACATTTATTATGAGAAAGTGGGCAGTTGTGTTTCATATTTCGGTTGATAGTCACAACAATCATTTTCCCTACATCTTTTTCCTTTCCATTCCATTTTTTTCCTTCAACTTTGGCTATGTTTGCATTGCGTTTTCATTTTGTAAACATTGAGAATGCAAACACAGGCTAAACGCACTCCTAATTTGTTCGTTTTTTGGTCGTTCATCATGTCTCGTTGCGGTTGATAAGTGCTTATCTTATTCTTAGTTTGGAGTTTGGATTGCCCATTGGGAAATGGATTATAGGCTCACAACATAATTAAGTTAAAACATTGTTCTCTTGCCTAACAAAACAAGAGCATTTGTTCAACAAAGCACAACTTCAAATAACTGAGTTTGTTCTTCATAGATACTTCAAAAGATTCAAGTGAAAATTATGGATAACTAAATGTAATAGTAAGATGTTAAAATATTGTTTGGGAAAATAATGTGATGACTAGTGAAAATTATTTAGAATTTAGGAAAAAAATTAACACAATTACGATGTGAAGGACATTATTTATGCACGTCCAAAAAAAAGACATTATTTATGCTAAAAGTTTGATGATATTGGTTTTCAATATTTAATAATGATAAAAACCTAAAGTACCCAGAAAAAAAAACCTAAGCCAGGCCACTTGCAAATTTCTATTAAAGTTAAAATGGTTTTTCTATCTTGTTCCTAAGGCACATGTTAGAAATCCAAAAAAAAGATATCTTTAAATTTAACTCTAGACCCTAAACCAAATATATATCCATAAATAATTTAACTCTTCTAACGATTAAGGGAGACAGTAGTTGATGAGCCATTTTTTTAATTTTTACAATTTTGTCTCCTTTTCAAATTTTTATTAAATCAAATATCTTTGATATGCACATGGGATTCAAAGTTCCTCTCCGGTTCATCCAATTTTCTTTCCTTTAAAAAAACGTATCGGACTTCAAATACCTGTAGCCATTTCTAAGTGCAACTTTATGAAAACAAACTGAGGTTACCTCTTATATCTATCTACCATCAATGGTTGCATATCAGGAATCATGAAATTAAAAGTTAAAACATTGATATTGGACGCAGCCATGTATGTAGGTTTTTTTTTTTTTTTCTGGTGACAATAGAGAAAAAAGAAAACAAAAGACAAGCTGCAAAGACAGCAAACAAAGATTACTCTTCTAAATCCCGCTGCAGCAGCACCTTAAAGTCATCACTAGGCTAGGCATGAGCCACTCCACTTGAACCACCCTATTCAAAACTGCATACTTAGCCAAGGCATTCGCAACAGCATTAGCAGTCCTTTGTATCCAAGAATGTTTAAGTATGTAACATAACTTCTAGCAGCAAGGTATCAGCCTTCAACAAAATAAAGGCCTCATGACAATTCATCTCACACAAAACATCTCTACACCCCATATCTCAAGCTGATAAAAGGCTCCGCCAAATAGCAAACAATAGAATAGTTATTATCGTTTAATAATTTAATTCGACCATTGCTAGAATATTATTAAGAACTGGAGGATCTCTTATTTCTACATGATCCTTGATATTTTGGGCTTTGTCTGCTAACAAAGGCATTAATCGCTTAAACTAATCTGTTAATAACATTAGAAGAATATTATATACATATAAAACTTTTTCTTCTATACTATAAATAAAAGAATTTGTATATCTAGAATCTAGATGTGTACCAAAAAGTGATATTGAATATGATTTACCCTAACTAAAATATTTGTGTATGTCTTCACATGATCATATTCACATCTAATAATATATAACTCGCTAGACACAAAAAATAAAAAATAAAAATAAAAATATAATCTAATAACTACCAACCGCCAGACCCCAGTGGTTTGGTGCATCTGGATACTTGAAGATGGCCAGTGGTGCATTCCAATTTCAAAATGTTGTTCCTACGCTACGCTATCAATGGCGGCTTTCTATATGCTTTTCACCATCCATATATGTGTATTTTCTTCTCCATTTGACCTTAAATATTGCATTATATATTATTACCTTTGACAGATATCAAGTTAGTTTTACAATCTTTTTAAGTTAAAATTGTTTGGGACACACTAAAATTAGCTACATATTCAAATATAAAATAATTAAAAATAAAATTATATTTGTATTTATGCACAAATAGATAATGACTAATTTTAGTTGGTAGTTAGTATTTTGGAATGGTTGGTACTCAAATATTTTATAGTGATAAAAATAATTGTTTACTTGATTTTTACTCACTTCAAGAGCTTTTAGTTAGGTGGATCAAATTGTTAAATCTCTAGTAACCCCCCAATTGCGACCAAATTGAATATATATATACAACCCTATAATTATTGATATAATATATTGTAATTATTGAAGAATGTTCATACTAAAATATAATATAAATTGAGTTGAAAAGGATATATATTGTAATTCTATGCATTAAAAAGTATAAAATTTTGGAAAATTTTCAAATGTGACAAGAATATTGATGTATTCCAAAATTTTTAACCATCAATCTTAATAAAAAAAATATATAAATTAAAATCAATGTTAAAATTATTAAGATATCGATTTCGATTACACTTGAAACTTTTCCTATAAAAAAACATTTAGATGGACAATATATACAAGTGTACAACTTAAAGAAATACGTATACACACTAATATATAATGCTTGCATGTGTTTCACGTGAGAAGATAACATATACATATACTAATAATTAACAGAGTATTCTATTATTTTTTTATATTCCCCATTTTTTCCCTATGACAATTGACAAGGTTGAAGGAATTGAAGATGCCTCTTCAAATACAGAAGAAAATAAACGTTACTCTTTTAGTTTTACCCCCTTCACACAATTCGTATATGGCATGAAAATGGATGATTATACGTGTGTGTATATTATAATATATATAATATAGTCTCTGAGCCAATGTCACGTATATATGCATGAAAATGGATAAATATTTTTTGACTTTGAATTCAAGGACTATGTACGTATTCTTGTGTTTGATTGCGTGCATGTTTTGTGGTAACACATGTACAAATAATCACTACTGAATACGTAATAAGAAATTAAAGAGTAACGCATGAATTGAAACTCAATAATTTCGTGAAGCTAGAGCATTTGACCAATCACCAATGGATTCTGACTTTTTCTTACAAATTCGATCATGCTTCCTTCTAGATGATCTTTGAATTTAAGTTGGGGTCTTTAACACTCATGATAAATTTCATAAATACTCCTTAAAACCAGGTCGATTAACCATCGGCTCTAATATCATTTGTTTGGCCAATGCGGAGAGGAAAATCGTCAGGAAGACTTTGGAGAGAAACCAAATGATAATACATAAGATGAGAAGACATCAAGTCTAATTGAAAATCTTAAGGATACTATTAATAATTTGGAACGGTACTATATGCACTTAAGTTATTAGTTTGGGATTAAAATTATGTTGATTATAATGCTATCAAACAAATTACTCATTAAAATTTTAGTTGATAGGTCTGAACCGAATTTTTTTTTTTGGTGTCTGTCTGAACCGAAATTTAAAATGTGTGGTGAATAGAAATAAGAAAATTACAGCAGTGTTTATTTAAGCTATGAACTCATCATCAGAGATAACGATAGATCGATAAGAAAAATAGTGGCGACCCATTATGGTCATTGAACCACTATTCTAGATTAGAATTAATTCACATTGCATACGACTTTAATTGCAATTCTTCGCTTACATTTTTTTTTTCTTCTTCGCTGATGGAACTGATAATAGCATCCGAGTTTAATAATTCTAATCATTTTTTACACGAAATTTAGAAGAGGAAAAAAAATAACTCACCTTCATGATTATATTATTGTCTTGTGTAGCCACAACGTAAGAATTATGCAAGAAAAAATTTCCTGATTTGAAAGTCTTTTCCCACTAAATTAAGAATTACTATAGTCAGTTAATTATTTATGTGAATATAGTCTTTACTTGTATATATGGTAACATGTTTAGAGTTTTCTTTCAATACTAGTTAATCTTATTAATTAACAAGTATAATTATTCTTTTTAGACTTAGCGTATGAACGTATTAGATATAAAAACTCATATATTCATGGACGGTAAGATTTATCCTATTAATAATATTCCCTTGATTAAGGTAGTGCTAATTATTTCATTGATTTTATTTTTGCATATATAGATATTGAATCAGAATAAAATTGCGCCATAAGAACTCAAGTCAATAATTCTCAGTTAGTTCATTTTTCGTGCTCTCTGTAATAATTAATCCAATTAAGAAGATAGTCATGATCCTTATTATGTATGTATCTGATGAGATTAGATTAACTTAATTGATAGAATGAATAAGATAGTATCATCAGTATGAGTCAACGCAACTTGAGATGAATTACTACGCAACTTTAATTAGTTTGAGAATGATTCAACTGAATCAATCACACAATAAAAGAAAGATAGATAATAAGCGAAAAGAAAACAACATGCTTGGTGACGAATTGCAGTTACATTGGACCAAGACAAACCCTTAGCTTGTATATATAGATATATTAATTGTTCCTTGTAATTGACCAAAATTAATATCAATGACAGTCTTCGCTAGACCCATGAAAATCTGCTGACTCCCTAATATCTTCAAAGATCAAAGTTATTCAATAATCCAATGCATGAAAATCAAATGAATTATATTACTTTCGTATTGGGAGATGACCCACTATAATAATTGACACTACTTTTTTTTTTTAATTTCTACTCAATTCAAATTTAAAAAATATTATATATATATAATAAAATTATCTACTAGTGTATAAATGTTAAAAAATTCTATATACACTAAAAATTATTCTCTACTTCACTCACTATATTTGTATATATTTATATATATAATAGTAATTCATAATTTTTTAATTAAATAATCAAAGTTACTAAATTAAAGTATAACAGTCAAACTTAAAATAGGCGAAAATCATACTTATTCATAGTAGTATTGCCACAAAAAAAAAAGTATAATAATTTTTTTTATAAGATATTAAATACTTACTTTATAAATAGTGATTCGATTGATGACTATTTTTTGTGTTTAATTTATATTCCAACAATCCAACATATATTATCAAGAAAAAAATTTGAACTAATTAATCATAAACTATTTTGAAATTTTATGACAATTCGTTTTTTATTAGCATATTTTTTGGACGGTATTTTTTTTATTAGCATTTGAATACAGTATATGTAGTTATACCTGTATTACTTTAATTTAATATAATTCATCAATGTATCAAATTATATTTTATACAACAGGATAAATATGTATTATTAATTTACTTTCAAACATAGCATAGGGAAAGTGTTCCGGTGTATCTCAAAAAGTGAGGTATATCGTATTTTTTTACTTTTTAATAGTTAATTTTTATCATATATTAATTTTATAATTAAAATCAATCAAGATCAACGATTAAAAGGTGATAAAATATGATATATCTCACTTTTTGAGATATACCGTAAAACTTTTTTTTTGTAACATATGTTATGAATAAGGTGATGAATAATTATTGATTGATTTTTTTTTTAAATGAATTGCTCCTTAATCCTTATTGACATCCATCAACTATGGTGTCACTGTCAAAAAAAAAAAAAAAAAACTATGGTGTCACTTTGATAGACTATGAATGGACCCACACTTTATAGGCGCACTTCATTTTTGACTCAAAAGCTCATCTCTATTATGCACCG
The DNA here is from genome assembly GCA_036250425.1 of Stylosanthes scabra. Classification (NCBI taxonomy): domain Eukaryota; kingdom Viridiplantae; phylum Streptophyta; class Magnoliopsida; order Fabales; family Fabaceae; genus Stylosanthes; species Stylosanthes scabra. The sequence continues at coordinate 108,150 of JASCZI010151043.1, read as the reverse complement.
TTTTTCCTATCCTCAATCTTTGGAACTAACTAACTAAGTTGAGGTTGTTCTTAGCTTAGCTTGTTGACATAATAATGCAGTTGCTACAGTCCTTGTTTCATTCCAATAACAAAAAGAGTAAATGATTTTGTAACAAATTGATGATGATACTCTTGTTACGTGTAACAGTGAGTGTAATGCTGATTTAGAATAGTCTAGAAATTTAATTAACTTGTTATAAATAATAGATGTAAAATATAATCAATTATGTATGAAATTAGTAAATTGTTTATCTTTCTTTTGGATTCCAGTTTGAGAATTCTATCTTCTTCTCTTTAATTCTCTTCTAGTTCTTCCCTAATTTTTCGATTTTTCTTTTAGAAGTAATCTTACTTTTTAACATTGGTACTTTCATTGGCCATCATTTATTCTTTTCTATGGTGGTATAGAGTGATCTCATCTCCAACGAAGCGAATTGAAAGTGTAATGGAATATTTTATAACTTTTGCGCCTTATGCTCAAAAGGTGGGTTGGAGTAATTAAAAAAGATTGAAGAATTTTATCACTAGATTGAAAAATTATATTCACAAAAAAATCATCTTTTTTGATGATCCTAAAATTTTTAGAGATACATTTTATTTAGCACAATTCTACAAAAAAATATTACTCTTAAGAGAAGAATTGAAGAATTAGAGAAAAATTAGAGAAAAATTAGAAAAGAATTTGATATGAGAAGACATAATTCTCAAATTGGGATCCAAAAAAAAAGATAAATAATTAATTAATTTCATGCATAATAGATTATATTTTACCTTTATTATTTATAACAAGCTAATAATTAAGTTTTTAGACTATTCTAAATGAGTACTAGACTCACTTATACACGTAACAACTCTAAATCTTATCATCAACAACATTTAAAAATATAAGCAAACTAGAATTCAAAATCAATATTATTGTTGATCCTAATGTCATATATTCACCTCTCTTTACTCCCCCATTATTTCTCCTATAAAGTTTGTATGTCAAATTAAATAAACAATGTAACTTATTTGAGTGTGAATTATAAAAATATGAAATGAAAGAGAAAATATGTATGATCCACATACATCGTTGTTTCAAATTTTAATGAATTTATACAGTCTAGTTAAGTTAGATATAAAGTATAAATTTAACACCCATAAATATAATATTTTTTAAGATTTTATTAATAATCTCTATCATTCATTTCTCACTTAATAATACTTTATTAATAATAATGGTCGTGCTTTTAGCTTTCTCCTAACTACTCATCAGCTCCATGATCACCCCATTTGTTATGGGAACTAACTATATATGAATTTATTTCTCACATGCTGATTATTATTTTCCTAATATGATTTTATTATTATTTATCTCTATTTTTTTCCATGTTATCCCCCAACCTGACAGATCGATGACTAATCCACCGCGAATCGGAGCTCCATTTAAGGGTCTGTCGCTGGCCAACGGTTTGCTGCATGCACAAGGCGAGATTCGAACCCCCGACACTTGCTTAAGCGGAATAGTGAGCTGACCACTAGACCAATTTATTTCTCACATGCTGATTATTATTTTTCTAATATGATTTTATCATTATTTATCTCTAATTATATATATCACATGTTTCATTAAATTAGCCGTGTCTTTTAAATAAATGATCAACGATCACATATATTATTATTATAGGCATGTATGAAAAAATAATATGAATGGATCATTCCCTTTTTATTATTGCGGTCCTTAATTCCTTAATTAATTTTTCTCTCTTTTTTGATATGCTCTTTCTAATAAAATGTTGTCATGTCTCCTTTATTTGTAATTCACTTTATTATAAATAATAAATGTCATGCATTATTATTCTTTTATTCTTTTATATGAATAATAATAACAATAATGTTCTTCTTTACCACGTTTTACAAATGGAATAACTCAAAGCTAAGATTAGTTAGGTTGAGATATGTAGCTCCATGATGGATATATAACTGATGATGATAACAAGCGTCTATGAATTCCAAGCCATCTTTTATTAATAAAGTGAGCTTAGTTGGTAGATATATATATATAGATCTTCGAATCTTCAAAGTTTAAATAAAGCAATCCAGCAAAAATTAATGCCTTTTCTAGATGAAAACAACTTCTACAAATTCAAATTTCCAATTATTCCAAAAACGTTGGGAAATTATAGCAGCCCCCTAAACTATAAATTTTCTTAATGTTTGCTGATAATAAGTGGAGTTACTTTATGTTACATATATACAATCGAAAGAGATATCATTTCTTTAATAAAAAAGTTTAATAGCGATAGTTTGATAATCATAATTTTATTTTTTATTTTTATTTATCAATTATTATTAAATTAAATATATAATATTAAATATTATAAATATATAATTATGAATGTTAATTATTTATATAAAATTATAAATATTAAATTAAATATGATAATTTTAAATTATTCCTATATACAAATTAAATATGCTATAAACACTCTGAAAAGTTAGGATAAAACATTGTGACTTTTCATATCATCATTTTCCACCATGAATTATTTTTCAACAAACATAATCTTAGCTTGACCGAGCCATTTAATTTTGACCATGCAACTCAGCTAAAGTAGTACATATGTACGTAGTAGCATTTCTCATCCATATATATAAATGAATAAGAGTATATATAAGACAACCACCTACTTACATTCATATACATTACGTTTTCTTTAGTTACTAATTATATATATTTTGTCATATACATTAATTAATTTAAACATTTCCCTCCCTATAGTTATAAACTTATAATAGATCTCTAGAGAGGATTTCGCTTCTCTTGTGAAATCATTTTATGTTATATCTCTAATCCACCTTTTTATGCAATGTATTTAAGTTTGTGTAATTTTTGCTTATATTATTTTTCTATATTATTTGTCTTATACTAAATTATTTCTTTTGAAATTTAATAAAAATTATATTTTAAGCTTTTAAATCACAAATTCTAATATCATATTATGAAATTACTTTTTTCTAAAAACTTAAGCGGATAATTAATCCTTCACAACTTTCAATTGAGCAAGAGGCCGGGTCAATGACTCAATGCCTCAATGGCACCGATCAATGATGATGCTTCTTTGTTGGCTATATATTATTGTTAATACAACTAATATTGCATAGGAGCAGCAGCTACATATCTTATCTCCATTACTCGTTATTTTTCAATAGAATACCGAAATTGAATATTCACTTCAAATTGATTCTTAAAAAATTCTGCATGACTCAATTTAGTTTCTAAAACACTTTAACTTAATCTTTAAATATATCAATATGATTCAAATGAATCATTCTATTATTTATAAACAATTTTACTAAAATTAACCAACATGTATTTATATATTAATACTTATATTGTTTTATCATTTTTAATGTATATTTTGTATTTAAAAGTGTATTATACACTAATGATTGATTTTAGTGATTAATTTTAGTAGGCAAATAATATATAACCTTTATTTATTTTGTGCTATAATATATCACAATTAAATGGCAAGTACATGACATATTAAGAATATGATGATGCTAATTAATAGTAATATAATGTGTTAATGCAAAAGTTAACGAAGAAATAAAGATTATACAGAATATACATTCGAGGGTTTCGAGATTTTTGGAATAATCGGATGTACTAAGCTAGAAGACTAAAGGTTTATGTGAAAAAAGATGAGAGTGTACTGGCAGAGTTTCGCCAAATAGAAATTTGGGATTTCTTCTAATACAACTAATGGGGGTAAGGTTTAAAATGATGTACGTGAGAAGGGAGAGCTGATTTCTTTTATATATTCATTGTGATCCCTATTATTTAGGAAGTAAATCTGTACAAGATCAATTCAGAATGATTTTATCTTATGTAAATTTAATATAGATATGATTATAAGTCGTTTCTAGAGCTGAAAGGGATTGAGTCGGTATAAGAAGAGTTTAATGAAGCATGTCTGTAATGAATTTGGCCCGTTAAGGCTCAATATATGGGATAAAGATCAAGTTCATTATTATATTAATTAATATTTTTCAAAAACTAAATTGAAATAATATTTTTTTCCGAATAAAATGGATATATATATAATCTTTCTTAAATCATTTTAAATATTAGCCCCACATTGACACACGCATTGCCTAAGGATTAAAACGCATAATAAGCCTTAAAATTAACAAAAACTTCAAAAGAAAGTATGAAAAGAAAAGGAGAGAGCTCAAATTCGGAAAGGAAATAATAAAATAAAAGGGAGGTTGGGGGATAGTCGGATAGAAATTAGAATTATGTGACGTAAGCCAATATGTATCCGACAGTGGGACGCACCTATGAATAATATGATTATACGGATGATCTATCGTTTAAAAAAGATTAAAAGGAAAGAGGTCACGTAATAAAAGTGAAAGTAGCTTTATCCAATTTACAGAGTTGTCCACCATCATGTTCATTGTTCAAGCAATATGAGTATGTATATGATGTGAGAGTTCATCTAGTAGTTCATTCAAAATTTGTATATATTCGAGATCGAATCCTGTCATGTACATATATACGATGAAGATTTTAGGAGTTTTATGATTTTTGATAATTCAATAATTTTAATGGTTAATTTTAATGAGATAAATAATAATATAAGTTTTAAAATTAATTAAATCAACAATTAAATTGATGAAATTATCATAAATTATGAAATACATAAAATACTATACAATAACTCGATAGATAATGATAAATTTTTAATGAAATTCAAATTTATAACGAACTAGTGTTTGATCTTGGAGGATAATGCGAAAAACAAATCTCTTACTTGGAGCGTACGTGTGGGTCGGACCACTCAAAATTGATACTCTACATTATTAAAAATGCTAAAACAAATGATTAGTTACATTATAAAATTATTCAAATACAAATATTAGATAGGTAGATAAGAAACAAGATTACTGACACACGTGTATAAATTTAGGATTTAATATTCATTTATTCTAATATTTAGAATAATTTAGAAAATAAATATTTTATTATAAATATTAGATAATTAATGTACTCAATTATACAAATTATCAATGATATAGTTATCACTTTTTTTTTTTTTGAAATTCTTCTCTAATTTCTTCTTGTTTTTTTTCTAATTTCCTCCTAATTTTTCTATAATTCTCAAATTATTTTCTAGTTTTTTTTTAATTTCTACAATTCTAACTTACAGGAATTCTTACTCCTATCATTTGGTGCTTTCATTGCTCACCATGTCAATCTACCATCATTACCATGGTGATTTAAAGAGCTCAAGTATTTCCATTTGTGATCAAATTCAAATAAGCCTCAAATTATTGCTTCCAAACTATGAATCTATTATCTGTAATCCTTTTGTTGTTTCATCTCTTTTGAGTGATCCAATCTGCATAAATTTTGGACACATTACAATATTGCATGAGATCCAAGATGAGAATTATTCAAATTTAAAATTTTAAGCACAAATCTAGCAAAATTCAGTTGAATATTTAGACTCAACAATTCATCAATTAGATCCAAAAATTCACAAATCAGACGAAGCGGAATCGGAACCAGAATTTCAGAGCATGAATCAGAAGTTGTATATGCTTATTAATACCAAATTTAATCATTGCTATTATAAGTGTGTTGTGTAATTATAGATGAATTTTACTTTCGGATAATATTGCAAGTTGCTATAAATTACGGATAGAAAGGAGATCCATCATATTTGATTGTAACACAATCTATCTCCACATATATATTTGAAATTAATTAAATAAAGATCAGTTTTACACTCAATCAAATTTTGGAACTAACACCTCGTCATTAATCAATAAACAAATAATAAATATTAAATAGTGATAAAAATTGAATAAAAACATTCCTTGGCTTTTATTAATTATTTACTTTTTCATAGATGTTTATCATCATCTCCTCCGCAAACATCACTATCTTGTACACGTAGACAAAAATATGAAAAGAATATAAGGCTAGCCCACACCTTTCTCTCTTGTTTCCTCAACATATTTAAGAGGACCCCAATTAAGTAATGGTTTAATTCCAACCCAACATACAACTTTAGTTTAATTAACCCCACTACTAAAGTAAAATTTGTCCCCATGCAATAATAATTAAAACTTTCCTACAATAGACAACAAAAAAAAAATTCCTACACTACAACCTACCAAACTTTTTTAAGGTAGAACTTGATAATTAATAGAATATCAATAAAATTTCAATTAATAAAAAAGAAAACGTCATATAAAAATAATAAAAATTAATATTTTAAAATAATAAAAAATTGATCAATCAAAATGGTAAAAGATATATTATATAAAATAGTTGAAAAATAAATTATATAAAATGATGATACTAGTTTGACAATAATAATAAATGAGATTATTAATTGACTGTTGGTTTACTATTAGTAGTTTCTCATTTTTAAAATGTTAGTCCATATTATAAATACAACATTTTTTATGAATATTATTTTTATTAAGCTTATAAATGTGAAACATTTTTCATCTCATAAACTAATTTTTAGGGCTGAATTATATTTATATATATAATTTTAATTCTAAGATGATATCTGTATCAGAGTCTATCAAATCTAATGTTGCTGGGCGAGCTACCTACTTGTGTATGTTGACGCTTCAAATGATCATTTTTTCAAAGTGAAAAAATATATTACAAGTCTCATATTCATAAAAGATATAATGCCTAAATACTTTATAATTATGAAGTATTCACTGTCCTATAATTTATTTTTTTGAGTTGAGTTAAATCCACATCTAATCTTAATTCTAAAAATGCACGTAAAATTTTTTTTACGAAATTAGTCATATATATATATATATATATATATATATATATATATTATTTTAATTATATATTTTATATAAACAATTATTTGTTAACTTTTTTTTAAGATAGCTACAACTCAACTCTTTAGTAGTCTCTTTACCATATCTAGAAATCTAGAAACTAGAAATAAAAGAGAGATACCCTTCATGGTTTGTTTTCACAACTGAAGCTCCACACACACACAATTAACACACTAATTCCACCAATTCACACGTGCAAACCTTATAATTATTCAACTTTAATTTGATTTTGTCTACAAACCATAATCACATGACACCCCCTACCATATTCCCACTATATATACAAACACACGAAATTCCCCTTTCCCCTCCCACAAATCAAAACACAACAATTTGCAAAAACCAACCAACTTTTCTATTTTGTATTCTCATTTAAAAATCAAAGATGGGAAACACAATAGGAATAAGGAGTAAAAAGGCGAAGGTTATGAAGATAGACGGCGAGACTTTCAAGCTGAAAACACCAGCAGTAGCAAACGACGTCGTAAAGGACTACCCAGGCCACGTTCTTCTTGATTCCGAAGCCGTTAAGCACTTCGGGCTTCGGGCCAAGCCTCTTCAGCCCGACCAGCTGCTAAAGCCCAAGAAGATCTACTTTCTCGTTGAGTTGCCCAAGGTTGTTGAGCCCGAAGATAATAATAAAAACGCGCTTCCAAGAAGAGTACGGTCAAGTGGCGTGCGTGGAATGAACGCAAAAGAGAGGCTTGAGCTTCTTGCGCTCTCCAAACGCTCCGCTTCGGATCTCACGCTGGTGAGACCCGATGTGGGGCTTAACGGAGGGCCCACTAGGGTCAGGATGCGGTTGCCTAAGGCCCAGCTTGAGAAGTTGATTGAGGAGAGTAATAACGATGGTGCTGAGGTTGCGGAGAAGATCATGAATATGTATATTGCCGGTGCTGCCGCCGAGGACGGTGGTGTGAAGGTGGCACAGCATCAACATAATCACAAGCCACGCGGGGTATGTATCCATTTAATTAATTAATTAATTTTGTGGTTAAAGTTAGTATAAATTTTGACATTGATGGTGATACTTAATTTGTTAATGGGTGAAACCATAGAGTACACATATTATTCTTTTAAAAATTTAAATCATATATTTAAATGGCGAATATATTTTTGTGAGAATAGTTTTAACTTGAATTTTATCGGATCTAGAGATAAGAAAATTAGATTAATTACATTTATCTTAGGATGATAAAAATATTAAGATAATAACTCAGGTGCAGTTAAATTCATGTGAAATTGTCATTTTAAAGTCGTTAGATTACATTTTAGTTAAATAGATCAATTCATTTTAAGGGTGATTAATAAACAACTTTACATAAAATCAACTATGTTTGAGTATCCACTAAATATTAATAATAAGAAAAAATTAAATTATACTATGAGACTAAATATTATATTTTCTATATAAATATATAGTGCTAATTTTCTTATTATTTTTTTTTGATATACGTGATAAATCAAGAGTGTTTTTTTTGGTATAATATTACCAAAATATAGTTTATCCAAAAATTAATATAATCATTAATTATTAGGTCATGTCTTATCGTATAAGATTTTTTTAATATGGTAGTAATAAAAGTCAAACACTAAAATATCTCTGAAGTAGTATACAACCATGATTCATCGCCCTATGAAAAACTTTTCAAAAGTAAACTCTTGAAAATGTTCATGAATCCATACTAAATTCATTTTCACGTAAATGAAACAAAAGAAAGAAGAATACTCAAAATTCAAAAATCATAATTTATCACACATTCTGGAATGTTTGAAAATCATTTGAAGTTTTGCATTGTTAATTTGTTATTATCTGTTTGGCACTTTTTCAAAATGATGAGCGTTAATTCAGGCGTTGCTTGATGCTGATGTGACATTTGGGAATGCCATGTGGTTTCTTAGATACCATCCTTTTCTTGCTGCGTAATTTATGTGCTTTCTCTCTTCATTTTCTCTGTTTCCATCTTTATTAACATAATCTTTATCTAATCTAATTATAATTAAGAAATAAATAAATCAATAAAATCATTCATCAATATTCTGAAGGAAAGCTTGAATCTGATACCATATTAATAATTAACCTTACTGATTGTAACGTGAAAGGAAAACATAATTATTACTATATAATTAGATTTGATTTTTTCTTTTAGTGTGAAGAAGGGATGAAAATTTCCAAGCACTAACAATGTGAATCTGTTGAGATTCGATTCGGTTGGAAGTACTTGAAAATGATACATTTTTTTTTATATATAATTAAACACTACTATTGCGGTGAGTTAGGAGAAATGGTTGGTAGGTTGTGTACTTTGGTTTAAACATTGTTTAATTTTTAATTATTAGGAGGTTTCTTAAATTGTTAATACCTCACCTTAAAATGGAAAAGACGTTTAAAAATCATTAATTTAAGAATGACCGAAATGGAAGTCAAATGAAATATCCTTGTGGCTACAAACTTAACCAAAACGAACTATTCTTTAAATTTTAATTAAGACTCAACAACCTACTTTGGACTCATTATTACATGTAATTAAATTATAATAATATGATATCTTATCATTATTATTATGAGTTTAATTTTAATATACTAATATATAATTAAATATAGTAATATATAATTAATTATTTATGTAAATTTTTTTTATATTATATAGAAATTAAATTTTTATTATTATTTATGATTTTGTTATGGTGTCTACTTGGATATGTATAAAGCAAAAAATTGGCTTATGTCTGCCACATGGGGGGATTACATTTTGTTAGAAAAATTCATGTACATGCATGCGCGTTAATATGGAGAACAAATTAAATTCCCAATTTCTATAACATTGCATGTGCACTTGTTTCTGTTTATTAGTGTTTACTTCCTAAGACACCTATAAAATAATGTGTTGTTTGGTGACTTTGACTTTGGTGGATGTATAATGTATTCAAAATTCAAGGTATCCCGAAAAACAGAGATGAAAAGTATCAAAGGAAAGAAAAATTCAATGCTACTTAGCTTGTAGTTTGGTAGCATCACATTTAATTTTCTAATTAACATTTCTTTTCTTTTTGGATCGCATTTCAAATATTTTAATACTAATTGTGTTCTTCCTTGAATCATGCAGAAACGAGTGAGTTTTAGTCCAATCCAAAATGAAGAAATTATTGATGCAGAGGAAACTACTCAACAATAGTATTTCTAGCTTAGTAGCAATTTCCCCCCCTTTCCCTGTAGTTAAATATATAGAGGCCAATGCTTATGAAAAAAGCATGTTAGGTTTATTCTAGGATCTGTAGTGACTTGGTTCACTATGTGAGTAAATTTATATGGAGAAATTGAAAAAAAAAAAAAAAAGGTATGTATATATACACGAAAATATTTGTAGTGGGTTAGAAGATTAGTCTCTAGTTTGAATTTGTGCCTCGGTAATTTGGTAGCTACTATCTAGCAATACATTTTTATTTTACTAATTATCAATTTCAGGTTTAATTTACATATTATTATCTTTGGAAATAGTTACAAATATGCATAATTTTGAAAACAGTCTACACTCTCTGCAACTTGATTGGTTATAATTTATAAATAAGTAATTCCCTTTCGCATTCACTCAATCCCCCCCTCAAATGCATGGAGTAACTTATCTTACTTTTATGAACACATAAATTCAGTTTTTCATTTGTTTTATTTTTACCCAACTAATGAAGTAACAGTAAAAATCGATCTTCTCTCTTGGTTTAATTTTTTTCGGTAGGAGGGTATCCTAGAACCGGCAGGCCCAAACTAATTTCTTACGCCACATCGAGTGCTCTTTTTGGAGGGTTTGACGTGGCCATATCCCTTTCTGCACATGGGTGGAGCTAGATCTTTTTTTAGGGAGGGGCAAAATTTTTTTTTTAAAAAAAATTGATGATTGATAATTTTATCATGTATTTTTAAACAATAATTTTATTTCTACATCAATATTAGCTATAATTATATTTTATATTTTAACATTTATTATAGATTGATGGTTAATTTTTAAATGAATTATGCTATTTGCATATTAAAATTAGCAACTAAAATAAGTCATTAATATATAATACACATTAAAATATATAATATACTTTAAAAATGATAAAATTGCACATATATTACACATGTATTCATGTATAAATAGATGATGATTAATTTTTGTGACTAATTTTAGTATGCAAATAAAATTATTATAAATATAAATATGTTATAAAGTTAATTTTTAAAAATAAAAGGGCCAAAACATAAATGTGGAAGGGGTCAAAACTAAAAAATTGACTTTTATATGCAAGAAAAGAAAACTTGGGAGGGCTACTGCCCCTTGAGTAGTACGTGGCTCGGCCACTGTTTCTGCATACATGCCGCCACCAAAATTTAAATTTAGAATTAGATAGTTAAATAACTCAAGTCACTTACTACTTGTACTAGAAGACGTAGTTTTGGCTTAAGTCTTTTATTAGACGAGAAGAGCTGCACATCAAACCTCACTTGTCAGTTGTCACCAGTTAAATACTTAAATGAACTCCTATTTTATCAAAAGAAATGTTAAAAAGTACTACTTTTAATATACAAAATACAAAATAAATATGAAAAAAAAAAAGATATTCATCTAACATCTTATTTTCAAGAATCCAATCCATCTTCATTTCGCAACAGTACCACATACAAGATATGTCGAGATTCTGCATCCCACAAGAGACAGGACCCTTCTTCAGTAGAAGACAAGAAAACATGGACAAGCATGCTTGCTTGGAAGCCGATGAAAACAAGATTGATGTTCTTAATCTTATCTGCTCATGGCCTTTTTTAATTTGGAACAAATAGCTAATTTTGACATTATTATCATCTTCTTCTATTTTGATTTCTCACATTATCCCCTAATTCAATAATTCGAGTATTACCTAAATTTTATTTAAGAATTTATCATTGAATAATAGATTGCTTCGTGTATATATATATATATATATATATATTACTTGAACACCTTACTGAACTAACCACTTTGACTAATGCAAACTACTTAGCTATCTTCCATTCTTCCTATCTTGTCAGAATCAGTCCTATTTTGTACTGTTGTACACCCTCACATAACAAATAGAGTAATAGTCTAATAGACATGACAACTCCTTTTTTTTTTTGACGGGTTGTAGTTTCATAACAAAAAGCAATGAAGATTGAAGAATTGGACCAAGTTATTTTTAACTGGCTGAGCATGTTGTAAGTTGCACTTATTTTTTGGTATTCAGTTGTAAGTTGCACTAATCACCTCATATTTTTATTGGGCCACAAGCCCACAAATGTGCAATTAAAAGTTTTTTGTACGTTTGACAATAAGATCTTGCAGGCATAAGGACCATAAGTTTCTTTTTCTTAATTAAAAAAAAAAACACAATTGGTCAATACTATGAAGCACGGACACTTTCTTAAATTGACATGTCCACGTATTAAATACTTTTTTGATATGAGACTCACCGACACTCATTTGACACGCGTGTCTTTCGTGTTCTTATAAAAAATACATCTTCGTACACACTTGACACTTCAAAATATTATCACATATATGCGTGTCTAACTTTATTCTTAAAATGAGTTAAAAAATAATATATATTACTATTTTTTAAAATTAAAAATTATCTTAAATACTTTATGTAATTAATTTAATATTAAAAATACATTATATTTTAAATATGTGACATGTCCTTGTGTCATAAAAAATAAAATTAATGTATAAGTGCGTCTTGTGTCATGTCGTTGTGTCCCATTTAAGCAATATGTTTGAAAAGTTTAAATGAATATTACAATAGTCATTCTAAGAATATCCATCAGCAAATATGTATATATGCAGACCCCATATCAAAATTAATTTGGTAAATAAATATCAGCATAAAAGTATATATTTATTTAGTAGTAAAACATTCAGAAAGAGCACACCAAGAGACCAAATTCCAAGACGACTAGTAAATTCTATGACCAGCCAACCACCCTATCGTCATCGCCAAGGAACACAAAAAAACCCATCAACCATCAACAAAGTACTGATTACTTGTGGATCCTCTCAACTATTCTTGATGACAATGTCGAATGGGATACTAAGTTCATCGGTGGATTCCTCTTCCCTTTCGGGTCGAGCTTGTACTCGACGACGGAAAAAAATAGTTCACTCCCACACAATACAATCCCCTTCTTTATTAGAGCTTTTAAGATTTGCAAACATAGGAATTAAGTAAATCCATCAACCATGATTAAACCAAAAAACAGAACACAATAGAGAGATCAAAGGAAAGGACTAACTAACAACAACACTTGATCAATTCCTTTAAAGTAGATGCTAAAATTCTGTGAAAATCTTTAAATTAAATTAAAGTCCAAAAAAGTTGCTAAGATTATTATTTATCTTACACATACAGTAATAAAATCTGGTCAAGGTTATGAACTAGAGTCATCACAATTTTCTTAAGATGATACCGATTTCGATTTGTCTCAGTCATGGGACAAATCACGTACCAAGTTTCCATGTGCATCGTAGATAATCTTGCCGGAAAAATCGACCGGACGACACCGTTCTCCCATCAAGATGTTCTTCTTCCAAATTGCTTCATCATCTTGGTGGTGCTGATCATGATCATCACTACTGTAAAAAATCTCTTGCACTTCTTCTTCTTCTTCCTCTTCCGCTGCTTGAACTTTCCTCCATGAAAGCATCTTGGCCATGGAAGAAACCGCTCTGCTGTTGCTGAGGTTGGTGTTTATCTTTGTAATAAGCTTGTTCTTCTTTGAGGTGGCTGATTCCAATGCTTTTGCCTTGAACTTCTTCATCTTGCGAGTGCCACATAGAAAAGTTACTACAGAGAATATAGAAAAGATTGAAAGCAGAAGAAAGAAGGGTGTGGTTTTGCGAGTCCCACATCGGAGAATAGTAGTGTGCATAGAAGAGGCAAGAAGAAGAAGAGGCCTTGCCATGATTATGGTTAGAATAATTTAAGTTAACTTAGTGTGGTTGTTTAAGGAACAAGATCGCATATAT
>JASCZI010151043.1:49298-94231 GCA_036250425.1 Stylosanthes scabra | reverse complement strand
AAGAAGAAGAAGAGGCCTTGCCATGATTATGGTTAGAATAATTTAAGTTAACTTAGTGTGGTTGTTTAAGGAACAAGATCGCATATATAAAAAAAAAAAAAAAAAAACTTACTTACGTAACTAACCATATATGTGGCTTAAGGGACAGGGCCATAACCCATAAAGCACTTCACTCATTCAAACCAACAAGCTAATTCTCTACGGCTGCTAAAAAGTTAGAGGGTAAATTATTTTCTACAAATGCTAGGCGAACGTAATTTAAAATTACATCATTTAACTTAACATTTATAATATTCATAATTACACATTTATAATTTCTATTATTATATATTTATTACTGAGATAATTGATTAAAAAACCAAACAAGTTATACCTACTTATGACTCTCTATTCCAAACATTTCCTTTATTTTCTATCATGTATGATGATATAATAAATTTAATTTATATATATGTTAATATTGCCAATTTTACTTAGCTAATATTGGTTAATATTAACTAAGTAAAATTTGCTACCTTATACTTATTCCCTTAAATATACCTAGCAAAAGAAATTGAAGTAGAAGTAAAATGAATTTTAGCTTAACAATAATTTTAAAATGTACATTTATTTTGCTGATTGAGTCCAATCAAATTATTTATTATATATTAAATATAAAATTATTTTAATGTTAAATAAAAATTTATTTTAATACTATTTTTTGTGCTATTTAATATCGAAACATATTTTATTTAGCATAAAAATAAATAATTTATTTCATTAAAATAGATGTAGATATAGCATTAAGTGTACTCCTACCTTGTAGATTAAGATTTTGTTATTTGTTTATTATTTATTTATTTGGGAAGGGCTAGTGGAAGTTAAAAGTTAAAACCACTGCTCCGTTGGCATGATCCAATTGAAGAACAAATGGGCTTTGCTTGTTTAAAGGGTTAACTTGACTTAGACCAGTAGACTTGGGTCGTGGCTTTATCCTCATTTGGGTTATGGGGCCCACTTTATAGTATAGTTAGTCACTACTCACCAGCGTATTTACTGGTTGTTAAAAACTTTTTTTTTTTCTTCAACCAGATCCCTAGCATTAGTTGCGTAAGGAACCCTGCTTCCTAATGAGCCAAAACTTGATCATCCGATGATCTCCTCTAGAACAGGTTGGAGAGTGTGCTTGCAAGGCACTTCGATGCCTAAATCAGTGGGAGTTTTAGCAAATTATAAATAGTAAAATTTGGGTAAGTGTTCGATACCTCTATTGATGATCTTACTGTTATATTTATAATGTGCCCCCTCGTTCCTATCAGTTCATGCAAGGCAGTTACAGAAGGGAGTTCCTACATTTACGTCGCGGAACTGCTTCTTGCAGTTACACTCTGCGTGTAGATTATAACTTCCCTTTTGTGTTGTTACAGGTCGGCTCTGAACTTACAAGTCGGACAGAGCTCGTGTCGTGTCAAGTCAAGTCGGGTAGAGACTTGTCTTACAAGTCGGTAGGTTGTGTCGGGTCAAGTCAATTCGAGCAGAGACTTGCCTTACAAGTTGGAAACTTGTATTACAAGTCGAAAACTTATCTTACAAGTCGGCTGGAGACTTGTTTTTCAAGTGGGTCGTAACTCCCTCTTGCATTGCCCCAAGTCGAATCATTAACTCTACGATGTGTGGAGGTCGGGCTGTGCCCCGAGCCGAGTTCCTAGCTCGATGATGCGTACAAGTTGGGATGCACCTAATTGGTACATGGGGAGTTCCTGAACAAGTCGGGTAAGTAGTGGGTTCCCAGAATGGGTTGGACCTATGACTGTAAGCTAATTGGGCTAGTATGAACAGGTAGTATTATAGTAAGTGGCTTAAGTTGCTTAATTATTTAGTCTTGGTTCAAATTTTGGGAATATGTATGTAGAAGGAAATGCGATCATATCAAACCCTTCAAAAGAAACACTTAATAAAGCGTAAGGAATTAGTCTGAATCTGCTGGACCTATGATACTCTCCTATAAAAAAATATTTTTTTCTCTTCTTTCTTAAAAAAAACTTTAAAAAAAAACAATTCTATTTGAACATTAATACTCAATCATTAAAATCAGCTACAATTTATTTATATATGAATACATGTATAATTTTATTATTTTCAATATATATTTTAATATACATTATATACTAATGGCTGATTTTGGTGTGTCATTTTGCACATCCCTTTAAAAAAAATAGTAAAATTGTAATTTGGTTGATGTTGCTTGCTTCGGTTGAAAAGGATGAAAACTGGGGAAGCTTCTAAGTAAAGCCACATGCCCACATGACAATCCATAGTTCCAACAACTTTCAGCGGTATTTAAAAAAAACAAACCTGGTATCTGAAAAAAAAAAAGTACAATTAAAATTTAATTCAAATTAAAAAATAAAATTAAAATGTAAAGATAATTTTAATTTTACAAAAATTTTAAGAAAAAAAACTATATTTTATTCTTAAAAATAATACGGCACATAATCTTAATAAGATTTTCTCTTCTGTACTTAAAAAAAACTGAAAACTCAAAATTACTAGTTGTTACTGGGAGTTGGAACCTTTTGATGGGTTGGATCGGCTGCCATCGATGTGGTACTTCTAAAAAGCATTTCTGGATTACTTGTAAAGATATATAATTGGCCAATCTAAGCGCCTCTTTTTCCCTTTTGTGGCCCTCAAAAAAGGTAGATTATGGCTTCTTGACAACTTCATTTTGGAAGTTTCTTTCTTAAATAGGGATGAGTACTGGTTGGGTTGTTTCGAGTTTGGGAGAAAATAGGAATGAATTAATTAAATTTTAATTGGTTTGGATTTGAGATTTTTAGTGAGTGAATCCGAACCAAACTAAACCGATTAAATTCGGGTTGGATTGGTTTGCGTAATTGGATACATAATTGAAAATAAAATTTTGAAAAAAAATAGAAAAATATGAGAAAAATATTTATGTCAATAATAAATAATAATAAAAAATTAATAAAAGATAATATATTATCAAATTCATACTTTAATAAATATAACAAATTTCTTTGGTGAGTATAAATATAATAATTTGAGTTAGGAAGAATAAAATTGTATATATATATATTATTATGTTTTATTATTTTTTAAATTAATATAAATCTAATTGGGTAATCGGGTTGGTTTGGGTATCGTGATATCAAAACAAATACCCGTAATTAAGGTCGGGTTGGTTTGGATCTGACACTAATATACCCGATTACCCGTTGGATATAGAACTGATGTAATTGGATTGGTTTGGTTTTGATCGGGTAATTGAACTACCCATACCCATGCTCACCCCTATAATGTTAAGTTACAGCTGCGTTTGTTTACAAGGACAAGACAGAACAAGACACTGGGACAGAAACAGTAGGTCATGGACAGTAAAATTTAATGTCTTTATAGTGTGTTTGGCAATAATGTACAGGACACATATGAACAAAACTAAAATTAAATATAAATGACATTTTTATCATTTTAAAAAGATAATGATGGAATAATAAAGAAGTTTTGTAGATAAAAAGAGAAAAAAAAATTATTAAAAGTTACGTGTTCATCCTTCTAAATTCTGTGTCCATCAGTATCCTTTGTTCAGAAGTGGACACAGAGACAGTGAAAATTGGGCCAGAGATAATGTGTCCAGTGTCCATGTCTCTATTGCCAAACATGTTTATGCACATCAGTGTCTATGTCTCAGTGTCTTATCCACTGAAAACAAACGCAGCTTACGTGTACAGTGTACTAACTTGGATAATTATTGTTCCAATGGTTCATCCGTTCATGTGCCACGGATTTAGGCGTGAGATTTCAACTCATATATATATAATTTAAAACTTTCTTATTTTTATTAACTATTTATTTTAAATTATGAAAAAGATTTTAATAATAATCTTATTATATACTTTCTTTTTAAATTAATTATTAACTAAATTCTTCCTTTTAATCAAGTGATGCAATTTTTGTTGTCAAGAAATTTGTTGAACTTGTTTCAAGAGGATAATTAATTGTTTTGTTTGTGTAAGAAATTTTGCTGAAAATTGTTTTGGGATAACCACCTAAACAATATTCATGTTTTTCTATTTCTTCCATACTTTTATTATAAAAGAATTAAAACTAATTAATCAAAACAAAAATTAAAGTATAAAACAATCAAATTAACCAATAGTTCATAATCTCAATATTAATGTCTCAAATTTTTTTGGACTGTTTTTTGTTTTCGGTATTATTTTTTTGACTGTTAATGTCTCAAATTTACAAATGATATTTATGGGTTTATTTGGTTATGATATAGTGTGTGTTTAATATTTTAACGAAAGAATTCAATGGTATTGTATCTGAAATGTTTGTAGCGGATCACAATGGTATAGTTAAATGTGTATGAGAGTAAAGTAAGGAGATGAGTAATGGTATAGACAAGGGAAATCATAGAAAAACAAATGATGCAACAGTGGTATGAACAAGATATTCACGGTAGAATAGAAGCTCAACATGATCAACAACCTGAAGAATAGTGAAGAATAAGAGAGGTTAAGAAGGGGAAGAATTCAGCAAGAGAGGAGAAGGGATATCAGAGTTTGCAGAGAGAAGAGAGAAAAGAGAAAGAAAGTTAGACATCAGAGAGGGAAGAACAATACCAGAATTCACTGACTGATGTAATTCTCCATCCATCTGCTATTTGTTCTGCTTCGAGTGCTACGTCTCAAGCCCTTAATTTCCGGATCAATTGCCACATGTCCTTCTGTTGTAACCGTTTTGCTATATGAAGCAGCATGCTTTCCATCCAATTGCTCATTCTCATTTGTACTCCTAACATTACCTCCCCATTAAAAACAACCTTGTCCTCAAGGTTGAATTCAGGAAACAGTTTGACAAATTGCTCAGCCTCCTCCCAAGTAATCTCAATTACTTCACCGTGCCCCCATTGGATTTGCCACTGCATCACCTCTGTGTCGCCTTTGATAATAGTTCTCTTATCCAGAATATAATGGGGTTCCAGCACCGGTCCAAATTCAGTTGTCGTCAAGGGCAGGGGTAAGTATGGAGAGCTTTGGTCGCCTCTGAATCTCTTCAATGCAGACACATGAAAGACATTATGAATACTTAGCAGATTCTGGTAATTCGAGTTGGTATGCTACCTCATTAAGCTTCTTAACTATTTTGAACGGTCCAAAATAGCGTAATCCCAACTTCTGGTGTTTCCTCAAAGCCACTGAGTGCTGCCTGTATGGTTGTAATTTAACCAATACCAAATCACCTTCTTGAAACTCAACCACCCTCCTCTTCTTATCAGCAAAATGTTTCATGAACTACTGTGATTTATTCAAATTGAGCTTGAGCTGGTCCATAACTTTGTCTCTAGTCAACAATAACTCCTGAATGGTTGGCTCATCTGTCTTGTCAATCTCATAACGAACTAGAGAAGGGGGTTCCCTGCCATAAAGAGCCTTGAAGGGCGACATTTTTGTGCTGCTATGCCAGGAGGAATTATACCAGAGCTCAGCCCAAGGCAACAATTCCAGCCATCTCTTCGGGTTATCAAAGCAAAAGCACCTCAAATACATCTCCAGTGTTCTGTTGCACACCTCAGTTTGGCCATCCGTTTGAGGGTGGTAAGCCGAGCTGATGGCCAATTGAGTGCCCTGAAGGCGAAACAAATGTTGCCAAAACTTGCTAACAAACACTCTTATCTCTGTCCGAAACAATAGACCGAGGAAAACCATGGAGCCTTACCACATGCTGTATGAATGCCTCTACCACCACTCGGCTATTGAAATCATGCTTGAGGGGAACAAAATGAGCATACTTCGTCAAGCGATCAATAACTACCATTATGACAGAGAAACCAGCTAAAAGAGGAAGGGATACAATGAAATCCATTGCTATATCCTCCCAAACTTGTGAGGGAACCGGAAGCGGTTTGAGCAGCCCCGCTGGCATTCGAGTTTCAGTTTTAGCCTGTTGGCATGTGCAACACGATAAAACATGTTGCCTAATATCACGTTGCATGTTAGGCCAATAAAATTTAGCACAAATTCGTTCTACTATCTTAGCGATGCTCGAACGGCCACCCATAACTCTATCATGATACTCCTGTAGTATAATCTTAATCAAGCAACTCTTAGCAGGAACCACAATTCTATTCTTCCAAAGTAGCAGGCCATTGTGGCAAGAGTAATTCGGATCATCACTCGAATGTAAGGTACACTTCTGCATCAAGTCACATAAGCTCTTGTCTTGAACAACCTCCCATTTAATCTGCTCAATCAATTCCGTTTGAGGAGATGACCACGCTCCAGCAAAACTTCTTGACAACGCATCAGCGGTGATGTTCTCAGTTCCAGCTTTATAATGTATTTCAAAATCGTAACCCAACAACTTGTGCAACCACTTATGTTGTTCCGGTGTATGAAGATCCTGCTCCAACAAGGATTTGAGGCTCTTGTGATCTGTCCTCAATATAAACGTTTTGCCCAACAAGTAGTGCCTGAACTTACTAAGAGCTTTAGTTACAGCATAGAATTCTTGAACATAGGCAGACTGTTTCTGCAGTGATGGTGGCATCTTCTTAGAGAAATAAGCTATGGGGTGCTTGTTCTGGATCAAAACAGCCCCAACTCCCGTCCCTGAAGCATCAGTTTCCACCTCAAATGGTAAACTAAAATTAGGCAATTGCAGAACAGGTGTTGAAGAGATTGCTTTTTGCAAGCAATGAAAAGCTTGTGTAGCCGGCTCACTCCATTGAAAGGAATCCTTTTTCAACAAATCTTTTAATGGCGCAGCTAGTGATGCATAGCCCTGAATGAAGCGCCGATAGTAGCCCGTAAGTCCTAGAAAGCCTCGAAGCTGCTTTACATTCTGAGGTAGGGGCCAATCCAAGATTGCCTTAACCTTGTCCTTATCCATGTGTACACCACCACCAGAGATAGTGTGGCCTAAATAATCCATCTCATGAGAGCCAAAGATGTACTTTGACAGCTTAGCAAAGAGGGTCTCTGCCTGTAACATTGCCAATACCAATTCCAAGTGTTCCAAATGCATACCCAAATTACTACTATATACCAAAATATCATCAAAAAAGACTAGGACGAACTTACGAAGATGGGGCTTAAAAACTTCATTTATGAGACTTTGGAAGGTAGTCGGTGCATTAGTGAGACCAAAGGGCATCACAAGCCACTCATACAAGCCTTGATGAATACGGAAAGCAGTTTTATAACGATCTTCCGGCTTCACTAACACCTGGTGGTAACCCGAACGCAAGTCTAGCTTCGAGAATATAGTAGCACCATATAATTCATCCAAAAGTTCGTCAACTGTTGGGATAGGAAAAGAATCCTTGATGGTGATATTGTTTAAGGCTCTATAATCGGTACAGAATCGCCATGTACCATCTTTTTTCTTCTCCAGTAAAATGGGTGAGGAAAATGGGCTCTTGCTCGGTTGGATGATTCCCTCATTCAACATCTCTCGAACCATCGTTTCAATCTGCGTCTTTAAATGGTGAGGATAGCGATAGGGGCGAGCTTTAACCGGAACTGCACTCTCCACTAGAGGAATAGCATGGTTCTGAACTCTCTGAGGAGGAAGTCCGGACGGCTGGGAAAAAAACTATGGAATACTTAGATAACAGATCTGTCAATTCTGGATATGGTGTATTAAGAGTTGGCAATTCTGAGGCATCAACAGCGGTTGTTGCATGAAATTCTAATGTGAAAGCTTCATCTATGGCCTGAGTAGAGATCATCCTCTGAATGTGATGATATTGGGCTGGTAATGTTGCCTGTGGTCTCTCAACCTGTACTGTCACAAACTCACCATTTTGCAGGAACTTCAAATAAGAGGAATCGTAATCAACAATGTGAGCCTTAAGCTCCATCAACCAAGTTGAACCAATAATCAAGTCACTTCCTGCAACTTGTAGCACATAAACCTCATCAATAGTTACTGGTACCCCAGCCAAGACCACGTCTAACTTGCTAATTTTACCCTCAACCGGCAAGATACTAAAATCTCCAACAATCACTCGAATGCCAGGAGCAGGTTCTATTGGTAGATTGAGAAACTTAGCAATTCTAGGTTGAATGATACTATTAGAACTACCTCCATCAATCAACACTTTGTCGTAGCTGGTTTCTGGTTAGGAGAAGGTAATAATGGAGGTAAGGATTGGCGAGGAAAAAGACGGTAAGCAGTATTCCCCACAGGCGCTGGTAGCAAGGGTCGATTCATTGCCGGACCTGAAGTATGCCTACGGGATAGGGTGAACTTATCCTCAAATAGGCGAGCTAGGGTTACAGCACGTAGCAGCGAAGGAGGGCAACGAGCTTTCACCTCCCGACGGAGCTCCGTTTTCAACCCGCTCACGAAGCAGTCCTTCAGAGCCTCTGGAGGTTCGATGCTAGTGCGGTTAGCCAGCGCCACAAACTCTGCATAGTATTCGTTCACTGAGTCCGTTTGTTATAGCTTAAACAGCAGCAAACCCAGCGACTCATATAAGGAGGGACCAAACTCTAACTCCACTGCCCGTTTGAGCTGACTCCAGGATCTAAATGGAGCTGAGCGCTGTGACATTTGAAACCAAGGGATTGTTGAACCGCTCATGTGAATTGCAGCAATGCCGATTTGCTCCTCCTCAGGTACTCGAAACAATTCAAAGTACTGGTCAAGGGAGAAAATCCACCCTAATGCATCCGTGCCGTCGAACTTAGGTAAATCGAAATTCACTCTGCGAGGTTGCAGGAATCCACGATTAGGCGTATCTCCGTGTGATTTCGAAGCATGGGAGTAATCGTGAAGGCCAGATCGGGCATGGTTCTGTTCCTAAAGAAGTTGAGACATCGATTCCTGGAGTGCATCAATTTTGAGATTCGTAGCTTCGGAAGCCCTCGCAATACCAGATCTATTCTCCTCCGAGACGGACTCAAATAGCTGGTACAATTTCTTGATATCATTCTCCATGCCGTTTATCCTTGTGTTGTCAGCCACTACCATGCTGATGAAAGCACCAAATGATAGGATGTAATTCTATGAACTCAATAATAGAAGGAATTCAATGGTATTGTATCTGAAATGTCTGTAGCGGATTCACAATGGTATAGTCAAATGTGTATGAGAGTAAAGTAAGGAGATGAGTAATGGTATAGACAAGGGAAATCACAGTAAAAGAAATGATGCAACAGTGGTATGAACAAGATATTCACAGTAGAATAGGACACAACAATCCTCCAAGCTCAACATGATCAACAACCTGAAGAATAAGAGAGATTAAGAAGGGGAAGAATTCAGCAAGAGAGGAGAAGGGATATCAGAGTTTGCAGAGAGAAGAGAGAAAAGAGAAAGAAGGTTAGACATCAGAGAGGGAAGAACAATACTTGAATTCACTGACTGATGTAATTCTCCATCCATCTACTATTTGTTCTGCTTCAAGTGCTACGCCTCAAGCCCTTAATTTCCGAATCAATTGCCACCTGTCCTTCTGTTGTAACCGTTTTGCTATATGAAGTAGCATGCTTTCCATCCAATTGATCATTCTCATTTGTACTCCTAACAACGTGCGACGTTTTTTTTTTTGTTTGGCTTTTTTTTCATCAATGTTGTACATCTTTCAAACATATATACGTCTTACAAAAGCAACATTGGACTTGCTTCAGCGTTCCATTCAGAATACAGTTGGAAATATATGACATACCAATTTATTTTTTACTAATCGTACTATTTGTCATACTTTTTTTTTCTTTAAAAGAACATTTTCATGAAATTTCATATACAAAGAAGATTAATTTTAATGTTATTATTAAATTTATTTTCCAAATGAAATCAATAATTTTTATGTTAATTTTAATCAATATATTTATATTTACCCATTATTCTATATACATATTTTAACTATATATATATATAAAACTAATTTCATAATTATCTTATCATACATGTCAATTTATAAAACATAATGTCATGTTTATTTTATACTTTCTCAAACTTATATATATCTAAATTTTTTGTTTCTTAAATTATATAATAATATTTATTATTTAAATAAATTTTGGTTAACATATTATATTTATATAATAATATTTAAATTTTTTAAAATTATATATAATAATATTTATCTTTTGCAAAAGTAATATTAAGAATGATATAAATTATGCCTTTTTTTTTAATAATTTTATATTCTTATGTGATTTGGATTTGAATAAATCTATGTGTACAATTGTACACACTATTTAACAACACAGAAAAATGTAAACATTAGCACGGTATATCTAATATTACCATTTTAATTAATATCAACCAAACATAATACAAAAACTCAAGATCCTAACCGCTTTATATCAAGATCCTAATTGCTCAATTACAAGAAACTAAATATAACAACATTAACTGTATTAACTACCAGGTGTCCTAATACTCCTCTCAAAGTGAGGTATTCTTTGTCTTGTACCCTCGGTTTGTCTCTGAATTTGACAAAGGAAGGCAAGGACAAAGCCTTTGTCAAAGTGTCTGCTATTTGGTCTTGTGATGGTGTAACGAAGAAAGAGGGACTTTTGGTCATAGTTATCAGAACCGATCCGACAATTAAATCGGTCAAGTTATAGAGTCATAGGGTTAAAGGTTCGACCGTTGGATCAAAGGTTGAACCGTTGGCCCGTTTATAAGTAAATATATATTATAATTTGCTTAAATATGTTACAAAATGACACTTGACCTAGTGGTTTTGTGTCATAAGCGCTCATGAGTTTGAAGACGTGTGTTCTATCCCTCCATTCCTCATTTTTTGGGGAATAACCAATATATATAAGCGCTGGTCTACCGAGGATCACTGAAGCGCTCTAGGATTGCCCATGTGACCTGTTTGGTTCGATTTGACCGATTTTTCAATGATTCTGACCGATTCTGTCGAGTTTTACCGATTCTCAGTGGGTTACATGCAGAAACGGTCCTTATCCTTGACCGGACCGACTTGGGGTCCGGTTCACCGGTTTTCCAGTTGAACCGACCGATCCGGTCCGAGTTTGATAACTATGCTTTTGGTTCACAAGCTCTCTCCAAGAAAGTGGAGATCAAGCTCCAAATGCTTACAGGTAGCTGAGAAGGATGGGATTGGCAGCTAGAAAAATGACACTTTGGTTATCACAGTAGATGGTGGGTGGGTCTGGAACTGGAACTAGAACTGGTGGAGGGATTTGAAGTTCTTGCAAGAGTTGTTGAATGGACATGATTTCAATTTGAGCTACTGGCATTAATCGATATTCGATATTCTGCTTTTAGGGTTTGTTGCTTTTTCAGGAAGTGAGATTGATCCTGTAATTGATTTTATATCATCAAGATCTCCATCTGCAAAAGCAAGAAATTTAAAATCAGTAGACTTAGTAAACAATAAGTCACTTTAAAATCAGTAGACTTAGTAAACAATAAGTCATATGAGACTGATACTGAGACTCAGTATCCTGTTTGTTAGTCAGAGATTGAAACTAAAATTTCAGTCTCAATTCCCAGAATTTCAATCTCACAGGACTCTTCTCACGTGTATCACTCAAAAGATGGTCAGTATGTGATAAAAGAAGAAAAAATAACACTATAATAGAGATTTCAAGAACCTAGAACAAATAAACCCTAAATCTAAAAGACCCTCCTTTTTTTGGACACTAAAAAATTGGAATAAAACTAAAAAAGGTGAAATAAAAAAGTAACTTAGATTTTTTTTTTGGTTACCGTACTCAAGTGCTACTGTTCCTTTGCTTGAATACAACTTTTTTTTTCCCTTTTTTTTTGCCCTTTTCTTTTTGCCCTTTTTTCCTTGCTTTTTATTTTTAGCTAAAATAAATCCCTACGGATGGAAATATCCGAAAAGCTACTGAAGCAAAGGAAACTAAGAAGAATATATATATATATATATATAATAAGAATAGAATAATGAATAACACTTTGAAAACAAAAACGTTTATATATAATAAGAATAGAATAATGAATAACACTTTGAAAACAAAAACGTGACAAGGACATAAGCTATATTATACTTAAGAGGAAGTTGAATGAAATTAAGGATAATACTAATAATAATGGACCAGTGACAAACAATAGGTAACGCACGACGAGACCGAATGACATAAGAACAAATAATAGAAGGACCGAACAATGATGATACTGAAAGTTCTTTTTTTTTTTTTAAATATACGAATCGAAAAGAAAAGAAATTAGATAAAAATCCTAGATCTGTAGTTAAATAAGAATTTACCTACCACATGACCAAATGATAAGAAACACAGTAGAAATAATAAGATAATTAAAGAAGGATAAAAATTTACCTACTAGACTTCTAAGAATTCTGTTCTTAGCAATCTAGGTCACTGGCAAGGTTTCCCTATTAGACCTTCAAAGAACTTGTCCTTGACAACCTAGATCAGTGGGATGAAACTGAAAGAACTAACACTAAGAACTTAGTTACCTTAGGTTGGATCCTTCAATTTCTTGATGCAACAGGTAAAGCAAATCACTCACCTCACTTGTACACTCAAATTCGTGCCTCATAAAGCATGAACATAAAATTTATTAAAACTTGATCACCCAAAAATGAATTACAAAAGGTGTTTAAATAGCCTCCTAATAATCTAGATTTAAATTTAAATTTAAACTAAATATATGATCCCTAATTAAATCTTAACTTAACAACTAAGATAAAATAAAATAAGATAAGATAACTAATTTAAATCAGATTTGATCTTAAAAGATTAAATCAGATTTGATTTAAATTTTAAATCTCTAATATACTAATAAATAATTTAAAAAGAACTATCCTAAAATAATTGGGTTCCACTACTCGGTCCAATGGACTTGCAAACAACTCTTGGGCTTTTTCACATTTAACCCAATGTGATTGATCTTCTTTTCTTTGGCTAATAATTAATGCATATTTTCATGTATGAGTATGGCCAAGTTCCTAAAGCTCTCCTTAAGCTTTTTTGCACGTGCTCTAGTGATGGTACCTTCTGAAAGTGTGAAATCTCCATTTTATCCTCTTGCATATGTATCACTTAGTCTCAGTCTCTCTCCCAAACGTACCTTAAGAGAAAATAATTTACTTTTTGGATTCGAACTGACAATTGTTTAAGCGGACTTTGGTAAGTTGATTAAGAAGAAATAGTTTATTGAGTTGAGATATAAGAGTGTCAATTGGTTTAAAGTCATTGCTATTTAATAATATTAACGTAAACCAATAAAAACATAAACCAATAAATACATAATAAAGTTATGTAATTTCCTTACAAATAATTATATATCAAAATAACTATTGATTTGTTCTCTAACATTGTATCTAAAAATTAGTTTCCTCCTTATCCTTTAAGCTTTAAGATTGATTTCCTTATATTAATAAATGAAAGTAACCAAACGGAGGAAGATACATGACGAGCAAGCCTCCCACACCTGACCTCTGACCATGTTCCTTCATTTCCTTTGAAGCGATGAAGCTAACTGTGTTGGATTTGTGTTGGATTTGAGCAAGTAGAACTTTCAGGTAAATTACCAATTGAACATTTGCTTTGCCAAGTTTTAAGTTATTGCATTTCAAGAGAATAAATTGAGAGGCATCTTTATACCAAAGTAAGAATAACAATCTAATTATTGAAACACATTATCATCTTTTCTACCCAAATAAGAATAACAAGTTTTTTTAATCTAATAATTGAAACACAATATCATCTAAATGACAAGTCTCTTAAATCTATTTATAGAAATATAATTTTCTTTTATAGAGATTAATTATTGGAAGAAAGATTTTCACTTTAATTTGGTTTTTAAAGAGCAAAATACGGGTGTCAAAGGCCATGGGACGGATAATAACAATCACAGTCTATGGTTTAAAAGGGGTATGTCTAAAATAAGCATAACAATTTTGTGCGTATTAGATGTGCCATATTTATTGAGCCATTAAATCTTATTAAATGAAAATCAAAGAATACTATAAAAGGAGAGCATTGATAGGTCTTAATGAATATAGAACATATTAATATTTACATAAATAATTAAATAGGTATATTTCTATTTTATATCGTATAGTTTATTTACATAAATCAATCCAAAACATATCAATGTACAAAATCAAATATTTTTATTTACTAAAACAAACAAAATTATCTTCGTAAAATTTGTATTATATAAAAAATAAATTCATATTAAGACATAATATTTAATTACAATACATACAAATATACAATATTAAATAATTCAATTTTATTTTTATTACTGGACCAAAAAATAAAAATACACTTTTAATAATATTTTTGAAATTTTATATTATGCAATAACGTTGGTTCATAAGGAAAATATTAACGCAGATGAAAGCAATGATGATTAAGTTTAATGTTTTAGTTATATGAAGTTAAAATTGGAAAGATAAATATTTATTATTAAAAATTAAATTATGTGAATAAAATTGAAATATTTTAAAATATGAATAAAATTGAAAACTAAATTATATGAATAATACTAAATATATTAGATTGCAGGGTCGGTTAGTATTATATGAATAAAATTGAAGTATTTAATAATAATATTTATTCATATTTTAAAATACTTCAATTTTATTATATTAGATTCCACCGTTACTATTATACGAATAAAATTGAAGTATTTTAAAAACTAAATTATTTTATATTCTATATGTCTTGTAATTAAATATTATATCTTAATATAAATTTATTTTTTATATTTGAATTTTTAGTAAATAAAAATATTTAATTTGATGTATTATTATATTTTGGATTTATTTATGTAAATAAAATATATATAATAGAAATATATTTATTTAATTATTTATGTATATGTTAATATGTCCTGTATTTATTAAGACCTATTAATACTATTTTTTTATAGTGTTTTTTGATTTTCATTTAATAAGATCTAATGATTCAATAAATATGGTGCATCTAATGTGCATAAAATTGTTGTGCTTATTTTAGTCATCTCATTTAAAAGCTCCACTAACTTATGTAATTATATACAGTTTTGAGAGTATGAGCTTATATGTCCTTAGCATATATAATGATGGATGTCACAGAATTAGTGTTGTTTACTCATGCTTTTATACTTGTGCTGGTGAACCACCACTTTCAGGTCTTTCATGTATTTTTCTTAGCTTTGCTGGAAATATACTAGTATTTTTCTTTAATAAATAAATAAATAAAAGAAAGAAAAGGGGAAAGAACTGTTATTATTACTATTCGACAGCGTGTAAGTATGAACAAATTTCTGGTCAATAGCCATTGCTATAAGCTTGATCATACAGGTATGAGCTTATATATAGCCTTATACAGAGCATTAATTTATATTCCACACAAATTAATACAAACATAGGAAGTAAAATTAGCAGACGAAATTAAATTAAATATATAACATTTATCACAGAAATTAAAAAAAAACGACATAGATCGTGATTTTATTGAAACATATTCATACATGAAACACAAAAGTGAAGTGGCAAAAAACTTGCAAGAAGTGTTAACTCAAATGGGAATAGCATTGGTAACTGAAGGGTAGACGACGGTGGCAGGATGAGCCATGATTTTGCGACCCTTCAAATGGCGGAAACAATACACCAGAGCACCCACTGGCCACTCCACTACAGCCGCCGCCGCAAACGCCAGGAAACCCACCGTTGGGCCCACCACCTTGCACCGGCAAGGGTTGCCAGTGTTACCACATTGCACACATATTGGAATTCCTATTCCAACCATATCTAATTAATCTAATACTTAGGTTAATATATAATAACAATTTAAATGTATGTGTATTCAAGGAAATTAGAAGAGAGAATTCTTTTGTGAAATTGAATTTTAATAATTGCGCTATGCAACTTGATTGTATTGGATTATCAGGGCTGGTACTTTATAGAGAACGAATTTGAGTTCCTTAATTACTTGGAGGGGAACTCAAACATGCTTGCATTGTAAGATATTTGATTGGATGATCTTACTAATACTACGTGTCAGAGGGTGAAGAAACTTATTGCACACGTGTCCTTGTTTCCTTTGGATATGTGACACGTGTCCTATTTCTTTGCTGCTGGTTCCCCACACTTAGTTTTGCCCATGTTACTAGCTACTTCACACTTCACGCTGCTATTCTATTTTATTTCAATTATAAAATAATTTTAAAATATATATAAATTAAAATCAACGATTAAAAAATTATTAAATTACTGTAAATCATAGAATATATTTTTTATTTAATATCATATTACTTAAGATTAATCTTAATTACCTTATAAACGAAGACTCTATGGCTGACAAAAAATAGTTATATTTTACCGTTTCAGAGGATGTAGTTAGTCCTAGCAGAAAGTGAATTTTATTTATTCTGTAAATGAGTTATACGTCGACTTCTAGAGAACATAAAGAAAGAAGTACCTGCAAATATACTCTTATTTTAAAAATTTAGTGAGAATGGAAAAGAAAATATACTTGACTTTTAAATTGTTTCCATTCTTTTTCCTAAGACTCTTTATGGTCTTAAACAAGCTTTTCAAAAATGATTTGAAAAGTTTAGCACCACTGCATTAGTAGTGATGATATTGTTGATATTTTGTTAATTTAAAAATCTCTCTAAATCATCATTTTGAGATGAAAGATTTTAGACCTCTCAACCATTTTCTTAGTTTTAAAGTTATCTCCTCTGATGAAGGAATTTATTTTTCTCAAACAAAGTATACTTCTAATTTTATTGCTCGTGCCGGAAATATAGACAGTCATACAAAATCTAGTCTTATTGAGTCTAATGTCCGTTTTATTCCTATAGATGACACTGTTTGGACAACTCTAATCTTCACAAACAACTAGTTGGAGGATTGGTCTACTTGCCTGTTACATGACCAGATATTGCCTATCATTGTTCATATTGTTAGTCAATTTCTATCGGCTCCTCGCACTACTATCCTCCGAAAATACTCCGTTCCATAGACATCATTTTTCTGCCCACTCTCCTTTAATCCTTCAAACATATTCTGATGCTAATTATTGGGCTGGTGATTCTATTGATCGTTGCTCCACTACTGGTTACTGTTAGTTTGTTTCTTTATGACTCTGTATCTCTTGGGGTGCCAAAAAACAAACATTTTACTAACGTTAGAGTACTGAAGTCGAGTATCATGCTTTTGCTGACACCTCTGCTGAAGTTGTTTCCATCCATTGGCTTCTCGAGAACATGTGGGTTATTCAATTTTAATATACAGATCTTTTCTGTGATAATTGTAGTGCTATTCAGATTGTCCAGCCACCATGATGTTTTTAATGAGCGCACCAAACATATCGAAATTGATTATCACTTTGTTCGTCAGCGTCTTCAAATTGGTACTATTCATTTTATACTCGTTGAGACTTTGGATCAAACTGCCGATATTTTCACTAAGACTCAGCAGCCTATTCGATTTTGGACTTTAGTGTCTAAACTCTTTATGGTCTCGTTGGCTCCCACTTGAATTTGAGGGGAATGTTAGAATATTTTGTGTATCAATTAGTATATTTCATGTTTACTAGTATGATACAATTCATAATTATAGGATATTAAGTATTATTGTTTTGATTTTTTTATTTTTTTTTACCTATAAATAACTTGCACATTGTAACTTGTAAATCACATTACAATACACAAAATCCTTTATCTATTTGTATATTTTGATCTTTCTTCCTTTCTAACAACATCCATGCATGCCTCTTTTCCTCTAGAAACAAAAGCAGTTTTGGGTTCCCCGTAGGGATTTGGGTTGCACACCATCTCTCTCAGCTTTAAAAGGTGATAGATAGGTATTGTTTTGGTGATTTTTGTTTGTTTGGCCATTTCTTTTATTTGTTCTTGTTTAAAATCTTCTCATGTTTTGGTTTAGTGGTTCTCACGTTTTACATGTGAGAAAACCTGTGGAATTGTAACGTATAAAAAAAAATATTAAAAAATATAAAAGCATTAAATAGTGATCAATGGTACATAGTTGATGTTAGACTTGAAAATCATATTGGTTGGTCTAATTGTTAGCTTACTAGTCTGCTCAAGTAAACTTTGAAAATTTTCGTTTTATGCATGTAGTAACTCATTTGCTGATGACAAATTTTCAAATAAAGCTCTAATCCACACTAAATTAGTGTTTGGTCCTCGGAGCATCAATCAATAAGTCGTTTTCTTTCCTTGTGTGTACCTATTGGAAAAGCTTGCTCCTATTAGGAAGGCGACCCATCAAAATGAGGAATTTTAAGTGACTAGTACAAAAAAATTTTCAACACTAATTAAATAATAGCAAATATAGGATTCGTGTATTTATTGGAGATGTATTTTATTATTGTAATTTGTTTTTTTTTTTTATATCACTTTGAAGTCTCTTTGGATTTTTAATGGCAATGTCGAAGAGGATTCGTGAAGGTTTCTATCTACTCTCCAATTGAATCGAGACTCTATAACTATCAGGAAAAAAAAAACACTAATCAACATTTTGTTTTTTCACTAAAAATATTGGCCCTATTATTCCCAAAAGATATTTATAAGAAGATGCCCATAAGTTTTCACGTAAGCGAGGAATAATGCCAGCCATGCACTTTATGCAAAGTGAAGAAGAAAGCACTCTGTTCATATTAGCAATGAGTTGGTCACTTGCACTTCTTGCTGTACAATTTTGAAGCAAGATTTTTTTTTTTTTTACAGGCTTTCATAATTGAATTCTATATTAATCCAACCCGCTTCTCAAAATCGACCCAGCATTTAGTCATTTACAATAACCACACTACGCAAGTCACTATTAAAAAAGGGTACACACCAAACATTCTTGTAGCAAGAGAACCAAATAAATTAAAATTAAGAGCAAGTTTGGGCATGCATTTGATTTTCTAATATGAGTTACTACGTATTTAATTTGTGATATTGGGCACAGTATATATTATTATTATTCTTGCAATGGTAGTAAGCAAAGAACATCACCGAAAGTACAATTCATATACATGATCCTATACTTGACACACAAGTAGTTCCTTATATATCTTCACCTACAAAATTCAAACCATCCAAATTCCAATTAACACATACAATAATGGTGTCTCCAACAATTATACTACTGCTTTTCTGCTTCATCATTCTTTCATTTTCTTCTTCAGTCATTTCCCAGCCACCACCAGACACACAATTCATCATCAAGTGTGGATCATGTCCTTGTGGCACCTCTTGTGACGGAGGAGACCAACTTCCACCTCTTCTTCCTCTTTTTCCTTCTCCGCCTCTGCCTCCGCCTCCCCCGCCTTCTACGCCACCGCCACTACCACTTCCTGATATTTCTTCTCCTCCGGAGGATGAATGTAGTCCACCACCAGTGTCCCCACCACCACCTCCACCGCCGTCTCCGCCGCCACCACGGCCTCCACCACCACCTCCTTCACCTCCGCCACCGCCGAGGTTCGTATACGTGACGGGTGTGCCGGCTGATGTGTACAATTATTACTCTGCTGCTCAAAACAGAGGTGTTGGGTTGCTAGCTTTGGTTGGTTTTGGATTATTGTCACTTGCAATTATGTTTGAGTGAATTCCTTCAACAAAATAATGATTCAAATATTTGATTTCTAATTTCTTGTTTCTAGTTACTTATTTATTTAATTTTCATTTTAGCTTCCATTAGCTTTTTGGTCTTCCATGATATTATACCATGGTGCATGTTACGGTCAAGATAAAAAAAAAACACTTCTTAGAATTATTATCTATCTACTACATAGCCTTGCTATTGCCTTAATGCCTTATTTGTGAAGGGATTCTAATATGCAATAATTCGGAATTAGTGATGCTACCCAACCATCAATATTTATTCTTTGTGCCAGCCATCATATAAAAAAATTATAATTTTATACACTTTAAATTAAAATGGTAAGTTACTGCACGAAATCTACTAGTTGGAATTCCTGGCAGCAGGAAATTCATTCCGCTGAATTGTCTAGAATTTTCAATTCGGAATACATCAAATTAAAATTCACGTTTTGGTAACTATTTTTTCTACTAAAATTCGTAACACAGTATAGATAAGTGGTGCAGCAAAATCTCCTCTTATATTCCATTAAGAGGTTTTTGAAGACTTTCACATTTCATTTTCAAAAATTATTATGAGATTATAATTTATGGAAAAAATGTATAATACAGTGCTTTTAAAAACTTCGTTTAATGGAGATATGATGAGTCCAATTAAGATTTAAGTAGCAAAGCATGTACTTAGTAAAGCTTTATTATTTATTAATCATATACCGGAACCATTAATACAATTCTTATCTCATCATAAAGAGATTTATTAGATTCCATAGATGCAAATGTGAAAGACGAATTCTTAGGTGATGAATGATTTTTCTCTCAATATCTTATAAGCAATTTTATTTTTATTTTTATAATATATATAATAGGTTATAAAATTATTAGTCATATAATAATATGACTAAGTGGTTTAAACTTTAAGTTTAGAAGGTAGAGTTTATTGTTTATTTCCTGTATTCCTTACTTGTTGCTAAGTTATTCTCTGCTTGAAGGTCATAAATTTTTTCTTTAATCCATGTCATATATATATATAAGACCAAGGAACAAATTCATTTCAAATTGTCTTCTAATAATTAATTTGGTTTTTAAATTTTAAAAATAATTATCTTAGACTAATCCTAAACGTAACCAAATGAATTCTTATCCTAATTTGATTTACAGTTAAATGCACAGAAATTTAAGAACAAAATTGATGATCGGAGTGAAAATACTTGTCTATATATCCAAGCGTGAAAATAGAATTCACATGCATTTACGTCATCCAACAACTAACCTTGTGCTTTCGATAAGTTATTCGTTAATGATATTATGATATTCAATTCTGTTCCCAGATTTTTAATCTTCAGATCAACATTTACGGCAATCCTGCATCCCATTAAATTCTAACAATTGGAAGATACCGGAAAGTGGAACAAAAAAAAAAATACACCGGAAAGTGGAAACCATTTTCATAACAAATTAACAACAACAACAACAAAAAATGCAATTCACCCCATTAAATGAAATGGAGAAACAAATATCGTATTATTTTAAATAGGATTTTATAAGCCAATGAGCCGTAACTCAAATCACATTTATTCATTTTTTCTTAATAGAGGTCTCGGACTCGAGATTCTCTCTGAACATATCTTTGCTATTATTGACACTCCGATGGATTTTATAAATACGTTTTAAAATAAATTGATAATGAAATCTTGTTTAAGACAATACAATTATTTTTTCTTCCAATTAGTTTATTTGGGTGAATTGTCCAAAAAAAAAAATAATCTATATTATTGTATCTGTGTAAGAAGTAAAAAAAAAAAATTAATTATTTTCAAATATTAATGTTGGTATACAAGCCCACTATTATACATAAATCAAGTGTAAGTAAAAATGAGAAAGTAATATTGGCTAATTCAGAGGTTCACACAGGAACAATTAGCTTAGTTTGTTAGTTGGAGAAGTTAAATGTACAAGGTAAGCCTTAAATATAGCACACTGAACCCGCCACCAAAATAGCATACTCCAATTGAAAATGTCATAATAGTAGCTCACCAAAAGTATAATCAAAATTGAAACTTCTTAATAAGCTTTATCAGGACAAACTCGAACAGAATCACAATGCTGGAATTCAAACTAACTAGCTAAATCAAATTAAAACTAAACACCTGACAAATCAAATATTAGACTAAGACTTAATAAATAAGCTAAGCCTAATAACTAGAGTTATTATTGTTAGCTACTTAATTAGACATGACTAAAAATTATTATTATGAATAATAATATCATGGTAACTTTTATTTTTGGCCATCCCTTTAAAAGGGCTCTCCTCCCCTCTTATTCCGGCAACTAGATCATCGGAAATCGGAACTAGCCTCGGAAAGTACCCAACTATCACAATTGCCGCCACTACCACCAAGGCGGCGATGGTGCCGGTGATGATGACTTCAGAAGGGCTGGCTATTGGGGCCGCAGCAACTACCGGCCTAAGGGCGGTTACTGCGACCGGCGTAGAGGCAGCGGCGACAGCGGCAGCAGCGGCATATATGGCGGTGACACAGACCGTTGTAGGGATGATGGCACTAGTGAAAAAATCAAGTCCTGGAGCAGTGTCCACGTCGACGGCAGGGAGCATGGCGAGGAGGGAAATCGTCATGATGATGTCAAGAACGGCGAGGACGGAGCGAGTGGTGAGTGCGGCATTGTTAATGGCGACGGCGGAGGATGTGGTGGCAGCAAGAATGAGTAAGGAAGAAACTGCAATGGCGGAGACAAAAACGGCGGATGCAGATATTATGGCGGCGGTTTTGAGGGCAGAGCGTTGCAGATGGCGTGAGGTTATGATTGTGAGGGCAGGAAGGAGAAGGGAGGCGAGGATGAGGAGAAGGAGAGAGAGAGTCCAGAGAATGGGAGAGGGTGAGACGGTTTCCGTTGTCAATGTGCGGAGCCATAGCCATGTGTCGGTAACGGTGACGACGGCAAGCAACAAGAGGAGAAGGATGGGGTGGATTCCTTTACGGTAAGTCCATGCCATCACAGAAAAGGAAGAGATGATGAATAATGTGGGGGGTGGAGGGTTTGATATTTGCGACACCAATCTTTCTCTCACTCCTATGTTTTTATAACTACCTTCTTCTTTAAAGTGGGAGCCACTCTCCTACATTTAACAAACCTAAATTGCATGCAGATCAGAGCATCTGATGATATCAAATAAACATAAACATTTAAAAAATAAAAAAAAAAAACTCAAAACAAAAGAAAAGATCCATCACAAAAATTACTTATTTTCATATTTTATCGACACATGGAAATAAATCAAATAATTATAAACGTATTTGTAATGCCAAGGAGATATATTAAAAAAAAAAGTTATGAAATTAATTAATGAACAAATCTTGTGTAAAATTTGCAACTTGTTGACCATGAAAAAAAATAGTTATAAGAGAAAGTCTAGTGTGAGCGATTAGTAGGGAAACAATAAAAAGTCAATATCATTTTTTTTTCTCTTCTTTTACCACTTACTATTTCCCTAATTTCACTTATTGACTCTCTATTGGTCCCTAACGTTGGTTCCCTAACATTACTCTAGTTATAATTATCTCGTTTTTGAATAATAAAAGATACATAAATTGTAAATATTTAATAAAGGTTAATTTTTTAAATTCATTATTGTTTTATTTTTCATGATATCAATAACTTTGACAGGTCATATAGGTGATCTGAATTTTATTTAAGGATTTATTGTTGGTCAATGGATTGTTCTGTACAAAATGAAATTCGAATTTCTAACATTTACTTAAACGCACTAGTGAGCTAATAAACGAATTCAAGTTGGTTAATTTTCTAAACTCATTGCGACTATGTGGAACAGTGGAAGTGTCCGGCTCATGAGCTTAGGTTTTTTTTTTTTTTTCTTGCAGGCATGAGATGATGAGAGGCAACAATAATTGAATTGTACAAACATGGATCATTCACTACTGTATATAAGTATACGTATACATTCTTTTACAACATTTTATTTACTATTTACAAACTTTGCATAAAAGCCAACCTCTTAAAATGCTGTTGTGCATACCAATTTTATACAAGATGGGAATAAAGGATACACAAGAGTAACTACTCTCAACCCCAAAGCTACAAATTTAAAGAAACATGAGAAACACAACTAGCAATAGACAAATCACTTGGGTTGCATACAATTGCAGCTCTCTGTTGCAAGTGTCTCAAACTTCTTTCCATGCTGACTTGGACCATCTCAGCCAACATCTTCTTAGCTTTACCATCAGCTTGCTCATCTTTCCCATCAATTTGTGATATAATGTTGCAAACTATGTTCTCTATTGTGTCAGGTTCAGTTTCTGATCTTGGATTTGGTGATTCTCTAAGTAATTGCAGAAGAGTGTGTGCTTTTTGCTGAGACTCTTCTGTCCCTTGAACTGTGAGTTCAAGAAGCCCAGGAATAACACCTTCCCTTAGGATTTGTTCTCTGTATTTACACCTATCACTCTGGCACATTTTCAATAATGCTCCAACAGCATGTTCCTTACCCTGCTTTGTTCCACTCTCAAGAACTTCAACAATCGCCAGAACCCCGCCTTCTTCAGATGTTAGCGCAGTCCGGCACATGTCATAACCAACCAATGATTCTATCAAAGCACAGCATTTCTCAGCTGTTTTCGACGATTTCTTGCATGCTTTGAGAAGGTGGATTATTGAAGCAACCGGATTGGTTTCAAGGATGATGCTGAGGTTATCGGAGTGTGTTGATAAATTGGAGAGGGCCATTAGTGAATCAGCTTTAGCTTGTGGTGTTCCATCTCTTAGAATCTTTACTAGAAGAGGAATGGCACCAGAAGAAGTGATAATTGGTTTGTTGGTTGCAGAGGCAGAGAGAGTGAGCAATGATGCACTTGCATATTCTTGCATGTTTGGGTTTTGTGACTTTAGGAAACTTACTATAGGTTCTAATGCACCAGCTTCCACAATGCTAATTTTGTTCCTGCATTGATAAGAGACCAGTTGAAGTTTATGAAAACTATCTAGCAACACTGAATTTGAAGTCATTTGAGATTGCAAATTTATTTGCTATGTTTCTTTTTCTTATCAACATGAGAGTGATCTCTAAACCTTTTATTCAGCCTCCAGCTTCTAACTAACAATCTAGCTAATATAACTTTGTTGTTAAATAAAGCTAAAGAGAAGGGACCGCATGATAAAGGAGTTACATTAATTCCATGTTCTATATAATTAAGGCGAAATTTTACACTCACCAACAAAATGGTATCAAGATTACTTCAGGGAGAAGACAAAGGCAAAAAGGAGATCGGAAAGAAAGTGCATCATGTGAACCAAAGAGAAAAACATGTTTAATTTCCAATCGGATAAGCTTCTAAAGTTCTACTACTACCCTTAAAGCATCCAATTCTTTCTTGTTAAACAGGAGACATGATGCATCCGAAACAAAGATAAAGTAAAGCAACATAATTACATGAGAACCGTATATGATATAAAAAAGTATCCATACATACATAATAACGTTTTCTTATCTACATGTATGGCATTATTGATTAAATGTTAGTTGGTTTCTTAAGTAAGATAGTGAAATTGTGTAGAAATACAGAGAAAAAACAAAACATATATGGTGGTTTTTTTTTCTTCTTTTTCTTTTATTATTTTTTTTGTGTTTAATATATTATTTTTTACAATTTAACTATGTATCAGAATATACACCTAAATGTTATATACTTAATATTGGAAATGACCACAAAAGAAGTCGCATGTTAGTATGAAGAGGAAAAATAATGAAGAAATAAAAATTTAAATTATAAAAAGTTAAATATCTATTTTAAAAAGTTTATCATTTAATTGTTGTTAAATTTTCAAAACAAATTTATGTTTTCATTTTTATTATATTCATACAATCTCCTCTCAATCAAAGAATTGTCCGAAAAAAAATACTAATTATTTTTCTACTAATAATAAATTGAATAGTGAGTTAAACTTAATTTTCGTAAGTCGAGCTTGAGTTGGACTCACTTCTAACCCTAAATTAACCAAAACAAAAATATTTTTAAAAAAAAAATTGTGCTGAGTAGATTTTTTTCTTCTTTCATATACGATCTTACAAACACATAGCAGTTGGTTTACGAAATAGGTATTAATAACTTTTGTGAATCGTAAAACCTTTTATTTCTATTAATTAATCATGACCTACCTATTACAAATAAGTATTCTGCTTGATTCTGATATTTTTAATATTTTTATCATTTGACTCAATGTATTAATTGATGGTTTCCATGCATCGCATATCATATCAGAATATGCTTCACTGCAATATGCACCAAGTCTTGAGTCAAATTTAGCGAAGCAGGCATCTTGAAATTTGAAAATTCAAACTATTATAAAATCAAAATTAATCACATATTTTAAAAGGAAAATTAGGTTCAAATAAAAGCTTGTATTTATATGTTATTTGATCGACAAATTATTAAGGAATATTTATAACAAAATAATTTTAAAACATGTAACATAAATTGATTAAAGAGAATAAATGTTTTTCATTTATTCTCGTAGTATCTAATAATAACTTTTTCAAAACCTCACTAACAAATTGTTGTTAAGCACACACTGATCTACTGATCTACTACATAATATACATCACAATTTTTATTTTTTGTTATTAGTTTATTCAAAAATGTAAATAATTATGAAAGATGAGGAGAAATTAAAGTAGCGATAATTATGATCTAAGGGTTGAAATTTCTTTTATTGACGTCATGTCTATGTAATGATTTTTATACTTTGTGCCAATACTAACAACAAATTATGCACATAAACTTAATTAAATGAAATGAAATTAAAAATACAAAGATTCACGTACTTTTCATCTTTGACGGCAAGATTAAGCAAGGCGAGAAGGGCGGACTCGCGTGACTCGGACGAGTCAACTCGGAGCATTGAGACGAGCGGGCGGACGGCGTGGCGGAGCTGTCGACGGCAGCACCGTGATCTCTTCGTGAGGCGGCGGATATCGCAGGCGGCCTGAATCCTGAGGTCAGCGTCGTCCTTCTCCAGCAGCTCTAGCGCGCGTCGTACGGCGACGGGCACCGACGTTTCCGCGTCCTGTTCAAAGTCCTCTCCACTACAACCACTAGGACCTGTTCCCTCCATTGGAAGGGTATACCCTACAGAGAGAGAGAGAGATATTTGAAGATGAGAGAAAAGTAGAAAACAGTAGCGAAGAGGTGTGAGTGCTTGGGAGAAGTTGGCGTTAAGAAACAGTTATGAACAACTAATATAAGGAGAGAGAGACAGGGCGGTTGTTGATGGTTGAGAACTGTGACTTTTTAAGAGATTCTTAATTATTTTAGTACATATTTAGGGAAATTTTAAAGGATAATTGTTTTTTTTTTTTTAATTTTTCTGTTAGTTAGCATCCTATACCTTAAATAGTGGAGTTCAATTACCAAGAGTACTTACTACTTAGGAATAATTGATGGGTAATTAATTAGTTGTAAAGTCTGATGACTTGATTTATAGCGACTAAATTGATTAAGAAATTGCCAGCACTAATTAGGAGCTCTCATATATTTATAATGAGTAATATTATGAAATTAATATTATAAAAAAAAATGATATTAACTTTTTATTGTCTTCCTATATTATTAAGTTATTTTTAATCATTAAAGATATTGCTATAAAAAAGTGATCAATTAATTCAGTTAATTGATTAATAGTTAAATGTTTATTAAAAAAAATATTAAAAAAATAATAGAAAATTAATATTTTTTTATTATTATTAATTTTCTAATTACACTTATAAATTTCCTATTAGTTCTCTAATAATATTAGAATAATTATTTTTATTATTTTATAAGTTTATTTGAAAATCAATACTTATTTATACTAAACTTAATTTATTTTAACAAGATTGGATAAACTTTCAATATTTATAAAAGATAAAAAATAATATTTCAGTGCAATTAAATTTTATAAAATTATTTATTAAAATTTATTAAATAATTTAATATATTTAACTAAATTATCATTTTATAAATTTTAAAATACCTCTACCTAAAGTTAATCTCGTACGGGTCAAAATCAAGAGGACGATTAATTTTGAGAAGCGTGGTTAGTTACTTTATTTTTGGTCGTTGAATGTTTGGCTCTATAGTGGTGACTCACTGACCCATGCACCCAAACTAGTAATTCTGCGGACCTTTGTGGGACCAGTGTGAAATGATGACCAATACACACACTCCACGTGTATGTCTTAATTAGCGTGATGGTTAGGCAATTACTTTTGTCGTATACGGTGCAATTAAGAAATGTTTTCGGTTATTTCAGTAAAATTAGTATGCAGTGACAGGTATAATTCAATTAGCAGTTAGGTATAGTTGACACATTTGCAATGCAATCTATGCTACTACTGTCTTTTCAAAACAAATTATTTAACTGAATAACTTTGTATTATAACAAAAATAAAATCTGATTAAACTTTAAAGTAACCGTTTTCACCAAAGTTACCTCTTACAACTCCATGAATAATTGGCCTATAAGGTGACTTAGCTTCCATATATAAGCCATGCGAAAGAGCATGTTAGTGTTAGTGTTAGCTTTGAGCTTTTTCTTTTCCTATCACTTATCGTTATCATTGAAAAAGATAAGGTTGCTTTTATTACGGGTAGAAAAATAATTTTAAGCGTATATTTATTTTATTTAATAAAATTTAATTAAGTTATTTATTTTAGAGAAAATCTTTGATAGCCAATATTAAAAATACGAAGTCAATATTATTTTTTTTTATACATTTATCATCTATTATTTTTTTAATTATACTCATTGAGTTATTGGTTTCTTATCGGTCCCTTAACGTTGATTTCGTAGTATTATTCTTTATTTTATATCAAATAAAAAATTATTTTGATCTTAAATAAAAACTTATTTTAATGTTACTTTTTGTATTATTTGATATTGAAATAATCTTTTATTTTTTATAAAAATAAATAACTTAATTAAATTTAATTACTAAAATAAATATACAAACAGCATCCTTAATTAATTTACATAAAAGCATGTTATATGAATAATTAATTTAACAAAGTAAACATCTGACGTGATGAATAGAAATTGGAAGCGGTTGTATGTCTTTTCTTTGATTGCTACTTTTTTCGATGTTGATGTTATTCTATATATATTTTTACCTAAATGACCTGGATATCAAATTTCATTTCTTTAGGATAATACTGATTTCATCTGCCATTTAAGAAACTCAAAATCCATTATTCAAATCGGTTACACTTTGTACATGAAGTGCAATTTATGAAAGTACATACACTAAAATCAATTTCGTATCAATGTCCATTCCTAAGAAGAAAGAAAAAAAAAATTCTCAAGCACAATCTCCATCTTGCTTAGTCACATTGCTCTGCCAAACAAACTACCGTTGCCATTTGCCAAAGCTTTTCCATGACACCAAATATAATAAAGTGAAACAGCTCAAACTCATCAAGAATTTCTTTTGTATTGAACATTAACCATTAACTCTACAATAGACGCCAATCATTGTGAAGTAAAAGTTATCACTCAAGTGCCAACTGATGGTGCAACACTAGTTGCTAGAATTCTTCTTTCTCAGTGCTCCGGGTTCGATATCCACTCTTGTATGACACCAAAAAAAAAAGTTAGCACTAAAATATAATCTTTAAAATGATATTGTCTTCTTATTGTCTCCTTAATATTAGCTACTAAGACTTTCTTATTAAGTAATTTATTTCCTTTATACTTCCTTAAAATCTAAATTTTGTTTATTTGC
The DNA here is from genome assembly GCA_036250425.1 of Stylosanthes scabra. Lineage (NCBI taxonomy): Eukaryota > Viridiplantae > Streptophyta > Magnoliopsida > Fabales > Fabaceae > Stylosanthes > Stylosanthes scabra. The sequence goes on along the minus strand of JASCZI010151043.1, from coordinate 64,902 downwards.
CTCTACTTCTATAGGAGAAGTTATGTCTCGAAAGCTTTAGAAATATCAGAAAACAAAAAAAAAATTATGTATATAAGTCATGAAACAAAATCATGAAAATCAGTTTGGTAAATATTTTTTAAAAAAGTTAGCTTATTAAAATTAACTTTCTAATAAATGTTACGGTTTTGTTCGATAATTAAATTAAATACAACATCCAATACACACAGGTATTTTTGTCATTTGAAATGACTTCATGTCTTTAATAGACATGGATATAATAAAGAGTAAAAATAAATGTAAATATTCATTAATATTTAAAAATATATTTAGCTTTAATTTATAAATATTTTCAAAAATATTTTTTAATTTTTCAAAACTAGCACACAATCACGTAACCATTTTATTTACTAAATACAAAATTTGACTTTTATATCAAGAAATAAATAAATACAACATAAAAAACTTTAAGACTATTTCCATTCCAATGTTAAATTTGAATTTTGTATACTTTAGTATTACCACTAACAAGAATAATCATCTATTCAAATCATGGTAAATACCTTCTCATGCATTGCATACAAAAAAAAAAAACAAAGAATTCCGGATACATGTTAATTACGTAATAAGTAATAAGCTAGTAAAATTTTGTACAAGTCAAGCACTTCCCTTTACAAGTTACAACTTTTGAAAAAAAAAAAAAGAAACTAACTTGAAACGATACATGTGTCTCTGATCTGCCGCATGAACCTCTCTCTGCATAGCCTCAACATGATTTCTAGGTATCTATACATCTCCTCACACTAATGAAATGTACAGATTCAACTTCCAAGTGTACAACTAACAATTTATTCCTTCAAATTAGTTGTGCTCTATATTTTACACACACACAAGACAAGAGCCATATTATAGCAAGAGTACAAACAAAAACATGACTGGCTGCTCTATTAACCTCAGTTAGCTGTACACAAACTTTGTTTCCTACACCATCTGTGCTGGATTCAGAGTCAGGAAACTGATTCTCCTCTCTAAATACAATCAAATCCATAAGTTAGCTACCCTTCATGCCTTATAATAATGAAACAACATTCATTTTTATTTTATTCCCTTACATTTTGATTCTTAAAAGTATTTTATAAGATATTCTATGGGAAGATATTCGGTATAGATGTAAATTGATACATATACGGAAGATTTCTTTACAATACAGATGTGGACCCACACGTACTTCTAATAAAACCACATTTATCATTTACATCCGTACCGAATAAGCCCCTGTATTGGTTCATTATTCAATACAATCTAAGTAATAAAGGCCCAACACTTCTACACAAAATGTCAATAACTTCTTCAAAATTGATTTCTTTAACTACTTTGCACACTATGAAGTTTGAGCAGAAAAAAATAATTACGTTTGAATTCAATGAATAGAAGAGGAGACATTTGGGATTATTGCTAAAAAATGTTAGAAGAGAACTCAATGTAAAATCAATGATAGTAAGTTACCTCCGGCAGCAACCAATTTCTCTACACGAGCAACGATGTGTTTTCCATAGGTATATTTCTTCAAAGCATTGAGATGAACCTTTATTCGATTCAAGATTAGCTCGAGTTGCTGGTCATCACAAGTTTCTAGTACTTTCTGTACAACGTAATTTGCAAATTGATCCTTCATCATAACCTAAAATCAAAACATACAAAAGCACATAAATATTAAGTAAGTATCACGCCTTTACTAAAAGCGAAATAGACAAGTATTATCACCAAGACTTCTTTAACACAGCATATACTTGGATAATAAGCAGAGGACAATAACTATGAACAATCAAAACTCATAGTATGCATAGCTTCGGTATTCGGTAAACAAAAGTTATGTAGATTGTATTTTGATTATATTCCAACCTTTGGTTACAGTCAAGAAACTCGTTTATCTAATAGGATGATCAAATGAATGAAATAAAACACACACACAAAAAAATAAAAAAGAATCAAAGAAAGAACACAAGTGTCAAATCAAAAGATGAAGGCTTGCTCATCTATTGGGAAGACAGATCAAGCACAAACCTGAAGGGGTTCATTCTCATCAGTGGAGCCAAGCATCTCATTGACAAGGGCTTGGCGCTCTGTAGGTGTCCCAAAAGTAAGACACTTCTCAATGACATTAGATGCAAACTTCTGCTGGCTCATTTGCACTATCTGTCCTGTTAGTTTCTTTATTATAGATGAACGTTCATGTGGCTTGCCATGCTCCAGCACATGCTGAAAATTTAAACAATTGACAAGCAAAGAAAATGACAATACATTAAACAGGCAATCAAAAAGTCCAAACAAAAACTCGAGATAATAAATCATCTCCGGAGAAGGATACAAATTTTGTAAAGCCAAAACCTTGGGAAAAACATTAATAACATAGGGAATGCCAGTCATGCAACTCCATGTGTGCATTTAATACACATCCTATATTATAGCAAATCATCAAAATAACAATAACATTCACTAGAACCACCATAACTTCAGCATTTCATTATGACCTCAATTCAAAGTATGGATAGAATATTTACTCCTACTATCTATGATATACCTTACGTTATTTCATAAAAGATTGAATATTTGCATAACCTCAAAATTGATTTATAATGAAATCATTCAGAGCAACACTGAAGAGACAAAAACAAGTTAAATTGTGGATGCAACAAATATAACAGAAAATAAATGCTATCACTAATTGGGTCACTAGCAAATGTTAAGTACGACATACCTGCACAACATAATTCCCATATTGATCTTGTGCTAACATGCAAACAGACTGCAAAATCTCATCCATCATAATCTGCTGCGTTTTGGGATTATGGCAGTACTCCAAGACTCTCTGCTCATGACACTAACTAGTTTAGCACTACAGTGCTTATCTATGACGCTATAGATTAAACCATAAAGCAAGAGATGCATATGTGACCTGAATAACACGGCAACCATATGGATGAGTTGACAATGTCACAACTTGGTCATAAAATGTTGTAACAATAAATTGGATTGCATCTTCAGGTACACATTCAATACACTTCTGGATGACATGGTTTCCATTTTGATCGCGTACACAGCGCATAATATGACCATCCAGCTCTGCTACCATTTGAGTCTGCTGATCTACATCAACAACTTCTATAGCCTACAAAGGTTATAGGGGGAAAACAGGATGTGAATTTTTAAATTTACTATCAACCAACACAACTCATAAGCAGCATTTATCATTCAAATCACGAGCTGCAAAATCAAATTATCAATCCCAAACAAAAATGAACAAATGAAAATAAACAAATTGATCCAAGCATGCAAATATGAAATGTTGCAAGCAAAAACTACCAAACACATTATGCCAATTAAGATTAAATTTAAATAGCTAATTTCATTATTTCTATAGAATGTCTCGATAATTCTCTAAAACGATGCTTCTCGCTTAAAAAAGGGCAACAAAAAGGCAGTTCCAGAAACATGTATATGACCTTCCATCTAGACCATAACATTAAAGAGAATTGGACCTCATGAAAAGTTTGTCGTGTCACACATAACAAACTGAAACCCATAGCATAGAACTGTAGGATATTGTAGAACTAGAACATATAAAAGTAAGAAAGGAAGCTAGAGAAGGAAACCAATCAATCATAAGCTGGATAAATTGATGACCAGACCTTTTGGATAACTCGGCAGCCATACATTTGAAGACTTAGGGTCAGCACATTACCAGTAACCTGGTCAGCCAATTCCCTTATTTGTTTTGCTGTGCCATGCTCAAAAAACTAAACATGAATCAGACCAAGTTAGGCATCTATATAACATAGAATTTAATTTCCATGCACCGTCAGTGTAAAAGAGTTTTACACATACATCCATTCATGTGTTACCACATCATCAAAAGCAATTAATTTTCAAACCCACTACTTCTAAAGTCATATAAATGCATGAATCTGATTGGATGACTGTGTAAAACTCTTTACACTGTCGGTGCATCAAAATTAAACTCTATAACATATTTAAGAGTATTTTGCTTTCTATCAAAAAATGGTACCCAAATGATCAATAGTAATAATACTCCCTCCATTTCAAAATAAATGTCTCTTTATTTTTTAGATTCAATGAAAAATTAATGTCTCGATACTTAATATACATTAATTTTTCAATGAATCTAAAAAGTAAAGGAGACACTTATTTTGAAATATGGAGGGAATAATACAGAAGCACAAAAAACCAAATCAAGAGGGAAACATGTGAAAAATATTAAAAATAAATAAATAAAATGAGAGATTACCTTCTGAATCACATAATTACCGAAGACATCAGTCATCAGAACAAAAGCCTGTGGCATGATTTCATTGAAAACCATATTTTTCTCATCCATTGAGGCTGTCTCGAGTTTCTGTTGAATAAAACGGCTTCCATATTGATCAGCACTGTTTCAAGAGAGAAGTTACTAAAGAGTTAGCTAAATGTTCTATATCAAGTGGCAAATCATAGTACAAGCGGCAGTATCTACCTGAACTCAACAACATGGCCAGAAATTTCTGAAAGCTCAAAGCATCTGGTTTTATTACTTTTGAATTCATCAAGCAAGGAGGATGCAAACTTCTCATCCAAGTTACCGACAGCATCAGTATGCCAAGCTCCCATGAAACTGCCAGCCACATTCCTCATCCCAGATAAGCGCATACTCCTTTCACTTTGGCTCATAGGACTACCTGATCCATAGAGGGAGTTCGGGAAAACAGAACCAGCCAGTGGACTTCCTGGATATGACATGCCCATACCATATGATGGACTTCCATAGGAGTTGTGGTTCAAACTAGCTGATTTGCCTAGGTAAGGAACAGCAAATTGTGATTTTTGAGAGACCAGCAATGACTCTAAATAAGCCTTTTCGAAGCCAAGCATATTGCGTTCCCTATTTATTGCAGTATCATTAAGGGCTGCAAGCTGTGCAGCAGCAGCAACTTCCCCGGTTCTCAGATATTGATAATACAAAGGATCCATTAAAGGCAGCTGATGAGAGTTACCTCCAGCCTGGCTTCCCAACCTGCTTGCATTCTGTAACTCAGATGCAGCCAACAAAGGATCTAAAGCTGCACCTCTTCCACCCAAGGCTCTAGAGTCCATGGCATTCACTCCCAGTGCAGATGCTGCAGCAGCATTTTCAAAATATGGAGGCAAATTGCCATTACAGAGCTGGCTCGCCATCATGGATGGTGATGAAGGATTAACAGAATACCCGTTAATGCCATAATTAGGATATGAGGTATTCAAATCATCAACATTCTGATATTGAGCAGCTGAAGTATGAGTTGGCGATGAATGTCCCCTTAGGTGTGAATTAACAGATATTCCACCAACCTTACGAGGTTCCAACTGTTCATTTGCATTTCCATATATGGAAGTGTTACTCAAATCCAGTCCAAAACTTCCCCGCAAAGAATCAGGCTTGTTTAGGAATGAGTGCTTTTTAACATTATTAATATAATCTGATTCATTGTGCCTTGGTGATTTGGGATGCTTCTCATCATCTATATCATGTGATGACATATTCATGCTAGCCAAAGCAGATACCAGCTCTGCATGCTCATTTGCACTCGATGAGACAGTATTGAATGAGTTATGACCATTGGAACTTCTTTTATCTGCAGCGCTGGACCTACCATCCCCAATGGGTGGTAGGCAAGGACTAGCAGCTCTAGGTAGAAGTTGAGCATCAGGGGTCGTGCTCCTTGACAAGGAGGCTCCTAAAGCAGCAGCATAAGATGGAGATGCTGAACCAACAAGATTTTGGGAAGTAGAGATCCCCTGCTTATTTCCTCCAGATTGCAAAGCATCAAATTCTTGATGCAGATAGGCAAAATGAGTTTCTGAATTTTCACCAATGTCATCAAACGCATTGCGGCTGGGTAGGCGCTGAGGATGCTTAGAAGCCGATGTAGCATTATTTAACTCATCCTGCTTTGATAAAGAGAATATTAAACAGTATAAAATGATAAAAATTTACTACAACACACAAATTTCAGTTCATAATCATCATTAAAATAATAATAATGCCATTTCATTGCAACAATAATTAGTCGTGAAATTTCAAACACATGCTAAATTTTGAAAGCATCCAACCAAAATTTATCTGCACTTTCTTAAAATTGAGCTCAAATCAAATTAAAACTCATCACCAAAAAAATTGAAGGACTTCAAAACCAATTAAAAGCCACGTGGATAGACAAGCCAACGGCACCACCGCAGATAGTGAGCAGGAAACCGAAGTTATAATACTCAATTGAAGGTGCAGGATTGGATACATCACGGGTACTAGAAAATGATGTCACGCGCACACACGCACGAAACAAGAGCAAGGACATGACAAGGATTCCGGAACGGATATTTGATATGACACCGATACTAGACAATGATATAGCATTCATGGATATATTGACAAATTAGGATAACACCTACAGTAACTTTTTTAAGGGGATACGAAATCATCATAACACCAGTTAAATAAAAACACAATAGTAGCACCACGCCACCAATCCACAGCTGAAGGCGAAAATGGAGAGATAAGCTTTTTCATTTTCCGCCTTATCATGCAAATACAACACAAACAACCGGATTACCCGGTGTAACGGTATCAGTAAAAAATACATATATATATCCGACACCAAAAAAATTTTAAAGCATCCTTGCTTCTAGCCAACCGAAACCAATTAAAGGAGTAAACTTCATCGGATTGATCAATTATATCATGATTTATAGATATCATTGCTTCCAAACTGTGCCTAAACCAATCAAAGCATAATCCCGGGTGAATCCATGCATGATCAATAAAATAAAAGAGATACATGTGAATGTGTTATCCAAAACCCATTGCACCCTCTCTTATGAAATGGCAAAGCAATTTGTTCTCAATTAAAATCTCTTATACCACAATAATTGGAATTTCCAAAAACATAAACATGAAACACCACAAACATTTACAAACAAACAAACTAAAATCAAGATAAAGAAATTGGCTTAACTCCACACCTGAATAAGCTCAGTAATGCTCCTCTGCCTACTTCCAAGTCCCAACGAGGAATACCCGATCAAGCCATTGCCGCCACCTCCGCTGCCCCATTCCACCGCACCCCTCTGCTTAATTACACTCTCTTCCTTCCCCTCAAACCCACTAGGCTGCACGGAGAACAAAGACCTATCACCCTCTACATCACCACCGCCGCTTCTCCTCCCACCACTGCCCTTTAACCTCTGCGCGAACCGCCAGTCCTCCTTCGATACCAGCGGTGGCGGCAGTCGAGGGTTTAGATTCGAATGAGAATAGTAATAATTAGCATATGCCGGATCAGCACGAAGCTCCTCCTCGCTCCCAAAACGCCTCCCTCCGCCGCCACCGCCGCCACCACCAAACCCTGCTGCTGCAACCGCAGAAGCAAGCGAACCTTCGACAGTGGGCGGCGCTGAACCACTCCGCAAGCGTGCCAGCTCCCTCTCCCTCTCAACAGCCTCCTCTTGCTGCCGCCTCATCAAAACCCCTAAATATTCGGGGCTCTTAGGCATAGATCGAATCGCCACGTCAGACATCATCGAGTAACCGTCACTCACCATCAAGATACAAAATTAAGTCACAACAAAAAATAAAAATAAAGACTCAGACACACTAACAGAAACAATCAAAGATTGAAACTTTGATACACCGATAAGCTTAGAATGGGGTTAAGGTACAAACAATTTTTATTCCTAAAAAATTAGAATATTTATCATGTCCATATTAATTTAGTTCGTTGCAACAGTAAAAAGTTGTTAATTTATTGGTAGTATATTGAATTGTGGGTAGTAATTGGAAAGAGATCAGAGTGGTGAAGGTGAAGGATGTGGATAAAAGAAGAAAGTGTGTTGGTCCATGTTAGGAAAGGAACAAGAATGAGAAGAAGAAGTAGTTTGTTAAGAGAGTGGAGAGTGCAGAATGAGTGTGTAGAGAGACGGTGAAGAAGGTAGGCGTAGTGGAGTGAAGAGGGGAGTGTGTGCGATAAGAACGAGCATAGGAGAGATCTTGGCCGTTGGATGTGATTAAATGACGGTTTAGATATTTTATAGTGATGTCAAGATTTGTTTCTCTTACATTACATACAGCCACCTCTCCTGCTAGGACTTTTTCTTATGTCGTATTAACACTTAACACTTAATAGTAGCACACGCCTCTGGGCTCTGGTGTTTATGTTGTGGGCCGCGCCTTCAATAAAATAAGTACCACGGTTTCCTTTACCAAGATATTAGCTAATAGTAGGGCCGCCGTAGAGGTGTTCGGATCTAAGTAAACTTTGAGGGTTTTTTTTTTTTTTTTCATGCTATTCATTGCCTCGACATACTAAGAACTATATCGTGGTTGATGGAAGTTTCATTTAAGAATTTGTCGTTGTTGTTAGTAAATTATTGCATAAACTAAGTGGAATTTGAACCCCAAATTTTGTCATTTTTGGTTTGTTATCATTTTCAGACCAGATTTAGGTTATTCTGCATATAAAACTTTTGCGAAACCGATCTTTGAAATATTAGATGTATAATCATCCGAAGGGTAGATGACATATTATCAAAATGGTAGAACAGAAATCATTCAAATTTTTAGGGAATAGATCATCCAATGTAGTATAGAATAAATCAGTAGAATAGTGTTAGTAGCTCGATAATAATAATGAATGAAATTGTTAGTATATTGTTTTTCTTTTTTTACCAAAGATATGTTGGGAGAGAAATTCGAACCCGAGATCTCTACTAGGGAAATAAGACATATGCCACTTGAACTACAGTTCATTGACAAATTGTTAGTATATTGTTGGTCCATAAAGAATTGACTACCAATATTTTCTCTCAGAAATATTTTAATATGGTAAGATATTATTTCTATTTAGATATTTTCTTAAATCATACCTATGAAAAAAATAGATAATTTTACTATAAATGTAGACTTTTTATATTTTATTTTTTGTTGGAATATATAGAAATTAACAAACAAAATTGTTTTGCAGAATGCACACCAAATTGGTGTTTTAAACCTACGAATCTTAAATTTACACTCAGATACTACGTAGATATAATAAATTTTTTTTTACTTGCTAGAGTTTTCTCTTGTGCTCTATTATGGTTTTCTCTTGTGCTCTAGTGTTCTGCTAGAGTTTTCTCTTGTGCCCTATTAAAATTTTCTTTTGTGTCCTAATGAAGCTCTTCTGGCGTTCTGTTAGAATTTTTTTTTCATTTGGAGTACTCAGAAGATATTAGACAATGAGTGAAGGTTTATGTTGAATATGCTTATTAGAAGACTTTTTGTCAATTAATATGTTATATATCGGACAATGGAGGCTGATTTTAAGATAATTTGGAGCCAACCTAATTATTTTTCTGCAATTATTCTCTCTCAAATTATTGAGGTGGAGGGCACCGATTTTCGATTGGTATTCAAAATGACATAAGAGTATTTTGTAGAAATTGTTAGGGTTTGGAGAGACCATGACCTTCCATAAATTGAAAGAGATCTATATCTACTCTTCCGATAATGATTTTATCTGTGAAACCAACAATCAATCTCGAATGGTGGAATTTAAATTGAGATCTTGTGGTTTCTACATAATCTTACGGGTACTATGGTCTACGGAAAAAATATCCACGATGGTATCCAGTGCGCTAACATATATTCGAAGCCGCATCTTCTCCAAATAATTTTTGCCTACGTCGTTGAGATTAGCATTAAATTTCAAAGATACCATCTTTCTTTATTTTTTTTAGTATCTTTCTCTCTAAATTTATTTGATATTTACATCTTTAATTCTTGTGGAAATTTCACTTTCTCTTGCTTTTGGTTGTCCAAGTTGAATTCAACTTATGTATATTCATTTTTTCTATTCAGTGAAATAAAATATAATTATCTTTGAAAAAAAAATATATATAATAAATTTTTCATTCTCTCGAAATATGTTGCTATCAAATTTTGATTTATGTACGAGTATAATTATTAGATATCAACGACATAGAAGAAAAACACATAGAGCTGGCAAAAAATCAGTCTATATTCAAATTCTCTTGATAGCAATGTTGAAGGAAAGCATTTTGTTGTATTTCAAAAGGCAACATGAAAGAAGAGAAAATATCACCTAATAGGGTGATTAACCAATTTGATCAAGTGATGATGAATAATTGATATGCGTTATTGGACTTCTGCCCAAAGCTACAACAGTCAAACCAAGCATATAACTCGGCCCAATAATCCAAATTAATTTATTTTATACATGTGACTAAATAGATAAATCATAACGAAAAATAACGTTAATGAATTAAATTTATAACTGCATAACCGCAGTTAAAAAATAGGTAACAGAATAATATTTTCTTTATATATACACCTAATTAATTTAGGTCAAGGTATGTTTTCTCTTCTTTACTCACTTATACTCACAATGATCTTCTTACTTTACTGACTTGAGCGTCAGAATGGTCTTGCAGGTCCACCCCCTCTAATCGTTTCGAGCTTCGGTCGCGTGGATTCTTCCTTTTTGAAGCTTAGCCAAATACCTGCATCTGAGGAAGATCTCTCCCGAGCTACCGGTCCAAAACAATAATCAAAATATATATGAGATGTTTGTTAGTAGAGTTCAAGAAATGCAAGGAATGTTATCAAATAAATTGTGGTAAAATATTTGTAAAAGTTGCATATTATTTAGGATTTCCGATCATGATTTTTCTATGTATGCTTTTTTAATTTTTATGATCACTTTATATATTATTCTCCAAGAGCCCGTGTCATTGTGTATGTTTTTTTTTCCATGAAATCGTTCTTATGAGAGAGTCAACGGAAACTTAAATAAGAAGTTGGATTTATGGAAAGAAGCTTTAGAAGTGTATGATTTGTGCATAAGTCATAACAAGACGAAATATATGAAATTAAATTCGGCCACCGAAGGGAAAATTCTAATATAAAGATGAAAATTGGAGAAACATCCTACAAAAAATTAAGGATGCGTTTTCATTTTCTAATTTCATTTTTAATGTTTTTTGTTTCCTGAATTTTGTGAAGGCAAAAGAGAAAATAGTGAAAATAATAAAATCATGTTCTGTTGTTTTTTTTTTTTTCTTTACAAAATAAAAAAATAGAAAACACTGAAAATGAAAACGAAAAAGCTCCCTAAAAATTTTACGTATCTTGATACATTATATATATATGTGAAAAGATATAAACCGTATGATCAAATCATGTTGGCCAAAATGGCGGAGTGTCAGATTTTATATGTGATAGATAAAAAAGTTCCTATAAAATTTAAAGGTAAACTTTATCGCACTGCTATCAGATCGGTTACGTTTTATGGTATAAGGAGTTGGAGTACTACCTATTGCTGAAAAGATATGGTAGAATCGCATCTCAAATGGTTTGAACATGTGAAAAGAAGACGGTTTGAAATACATGTGAAAAGAAAACCGGCAGAACACCCAATTAAAAAGGTGAATAGGATGAAAGATGCAGACAAGGGGCGAAAGATAGAGGAATACATAAGAAGACTATCCATGAATTAGTCAAACGAGATTTACATATAAATAATATCTCTATTGTAGACATGATATATAAAGCTATTTGTTTACGAGGACAAAACAGAATAAGACACTAGGATAGAAACAGTAGGATATAGACACTAAAATTTAATGTTTTTGTAGTATGTTTGGCAATAATAGACAGGACACACATAGACAAAACTAAAATTTAATGTAAATGTCATTTTTATCATTTTAAAAAGATAATATTGGAATGATAAACAATTTTGTGGGTAAAAAAAAAAATCTTTGTTAAAAAATTATGTTTCCATCCTCTCAAATTCTATGTACATCAGTCTCTTCCGTTCATAAGTAGACACAGAGACAATATAAATTGGGCCAGAGACAGTGTGTCTAGTGTCAATGTTTCTGTCACAAACAGGTTTGTGTCCATCAGTGTCTATGTCTTAATGTCTTATCCACCAGAAACAAACACAGCCTAATAGATCGAGCTCTATGGCGTTATTTGATCCATGTAATCGATCGCACCTAATGAGAGAAAACTTTATTGTTGTTGTAGAATGTGTATTTTTTTTTTTTTTACTGTTGTAGAACATGTATAATATATTAAGATATCAAAGAGACTAAAAGAGTAATAATACGTAATCATAATTTAAAATTATTATAATTAATTTATAATTTGATGTAAGTAACATTTGTAACTATATATTTATAACTTTAATATTATATATTTAATTTATTATCGATTAATAAATGAAACAAAAGTGAAAATAAAAAAGATTATAGCTGCCTAGAGCATCTAAGAAGACTAATTTAGCAGAATTTATTGCTTAGTTCATTTTTTTTTAATTTAATTTTCATGCACTATCATTGTAAAAGAGTTTTATTATTGTAAAAGAATTTTACATATATATCCAATTAGATGTTACCACATCATTAAAAGCAATTAATTTTCAAATTCACTACTTCTAAAATTATATAAATACTTGAATCTGATTGGATGACTGTGTAAAACTCTTTACACTTATCGTACATCAAAATTAAACTTTTTTTTTATAACTATATACTTTCCTCCCATACACAACATTATTAATCAAAATTATTAAAATCTTATGTATGGAAGTGAAAAGATTGCTTCGATATGATAGAACAAGACAGATTTATACATTAATTAAAAGTAGATCATCCAATGTAATCTAGAAGATTTGAATAGTTAAGTTTAGCATATACTTGTAGACTGATTTATACCTTAGAAGATTTTTCCCTAAAATAATATCTCAAACATTAATTCATAAAAGAATCGTGGTAATGGTGAAGCAACTCTCATCAACTTTGTTGTGTGAGTTCGTACACTGAGAAAGAAAGAAAATAAGAGAGAAGGAGAAGAAGATAAATCAGATGAGAGAAGAAGTTTGTGAACTAATTGAGAGAGAAATGTGATTCTGTATTTCATTCAGAAGAAGAAAATAACAAGCTTAAGTTATAATCCCTTATTACAACTATATATATAGTGGTTAATATTTTCTACTCTAACAAACTAAGTTCATTATAACCACACATTCTCTAATTAATCACCTAACTACAGTTAGTTAACTACAACTAACAGTCTCCTAACTAGGTAATACACGCTCTCAAACTAGGATTATCTAAATCAACTAATCCTAGTTTGTTGTGACAACTCTTGAAGGGATTAGGAGATAAAGCCTTTGTCAAAATGTCAGCAGTTTGGTGAATACTTGAAACCGACAGCAACTTTGTGACCCCCTCTTGCCACTTGTCTCTTACAATATGACAATCTACCTCAATATGCTTTGTTCTTTCATGAAACACAAGATTTGCTGCAATGTGTAATGCTGACTGGCTATCACAATACAATATTATAGGCTTCAATTGATCTATTTTCAACTCCTTCATTATGTAAGTAAGCCATTGAGCTTCTCTTGTTGCTGAAGCTAATGCCCTATACTCTGCTTCACATGAAGATGCGGCCACTGTATTCTACTTCTTACTCTTCCAGGAGATTATTGAGCTTCCTAAGAAAAAACAATAACCACTGAGTGATCTGCGAGAATCAAGACATGATCCCCAGTTACTATCCGAAAAACCAGTGGGGGTTAAGTCTGTTTTAGAGGAAAAGAATAATCACATGGCCGGTGCTCCTTTTAAGTATTTCAAAACTCTCAAGGCTGCTTCAAAGTGTTTATCAGTTGCACGATCCAAAAATTGATTCAATTTAGCCACTGCATAACATATTTCAGGTCTTGTATTGGTAAGGTAGAGTAACCTCCCAATCAGCTTTCTATATTCAGATGTTGAGGCCAAAGGTGTCCCTGCATGTTTAGATATATGAGTTGTGTAGTCCATTGGAGTAGAAACTGATTTAGCATTTGCCAAACCATAATCCTTGAGTAGATCGAGGCAATATTTTCGTTGACACACCGTTATTCCACCTTTGCTTCGAGATACCTCCATGCCAAGAAAGTATTTGAGCTCTCTTAGGTCGTTGATCTTGAAGAGTTCATGAAGATAATTCTTCATTCGAAGAATCTCATCCAAATCTGTTCCTGCTAAGACAAGGTCATCAACATAAACCAAAATAGCAGTAAAACCAGTTGAATTGTCTTTGGTGAAGAGACCATAATCATGTTTGGCTTGAACATAACCAGCTGAAATAAGAGATGCAACCAGTTTTGTATTCCACTGTCTGCTTGCTTGTTTCAAACCATAGAGTGATCTATCTAATTGACACACCAAGGAAGAATCTGAAAGAACCAAACCAGCCGGTGGTTTCATGTAAACAGTCTCATCAAGATCCCTATGCAAAAACGCTGTGTTAATATCCAATTGGTGCAAATACCAACCTCGAACAACAACTATGGAAAGCACAATCCGAAAGGTATTCATCTTGACAACCAGACTGAATGTGTCCTTATAATCCACTCCCTTAGTTTGAGTGAATCCTTGTGCAACTAATCTTGCCTTGTACCTTTCAATTGAGCCATCAGGGTTAAACTTCAACTTGAACACCCATTTGCTTCTCACTGCCCTCTTACCAGCTGGTAGCTTGGTAAGTGTCCAAGTTTCATTCCTCTCAAGAGCAGCCAACTCATCATTAATAGCCTTTGTCCAGTTTGGATCAACAATTGCTTCATCATATGTCTTAGGTTCTTTATGAATGGATGCAGCTAAAATGGATGCAAATGGTGATGAAGATGTTGACTCAAATGACAAGTCTTGTGAGATTGGAATAATGATAGAAGATAGATTTGGATAAGCTGAACCAAAATTATTAGAAGCAACCATGCATTGAAAATCTTTCAAATAAGATGGAGGATTCCTGTGAATCTTCTAACTTCTATTGGCATGGGTGTTGTTTGTGTATCATGATGAGTGTCTTCTATATGATGATGAGTTGCTGATGATGATGAATATTCAAGATTATTTTGATTATCATGTATATGAGATGTATGTTGAATATGTGGTGCATTTGCAGCATTTGGAAGTGAAGGTGGCAATGCAGGTGATGAACATGCATAATCAAAAGGATCAAGTGATGCATGAAGGTTTATGTTGAGTCAAGTCTGTGAATGTGTCAGTATTTGTTTTGAAAGGTAAAACATTTTCATAGAATGTAACATCCCTTGATATAAAAATTTCTCTACTTGTTAAATCATACAAAATATATCCTTTAACTCCAATTTTGTGCCCAAGATAAGCACATTTTCTGGCTCTCTTATCCAATTTCTTCCTATGAGTTATTAAGGTGGATGCATAAGCCAAACAACCCAAAACTCTTAGGTAAGTAATATCTGGTATTTTTCCTTTTAAGAGTTGATATGGAGAAGAGTTTTTAAGCACTTCTGTTGGCAATCTATTGATAAGATGGACAGCATGAGCTGCTGCAAAATTCCAAAATATTTTTGGTAAATTAGAGTGAAACATTAAAGCTCTAGTCACTTGCAAAATGTGTTGGTGCTTCCTCTCAACAATACCATTTTGTTGAGGAGTTCCAACACATGTTGTTTGGTGAATTATATCCTTTTTCTCATAAAATGTGCTCATGTTGAAC